>JAJHSJ010000015.1:34406521-34642674 GCA_021015155.1 Magnolia officinalis
AAACCCTAACCCTAATTTGATTTAGGGTTATGATCATTGGCAAATGATGAAATAGCTAATCTATTTAGTTCTATAGGTTGCCAAATTACCGTATACGAAGATTTAGCAAATCTGTCGAGTTCATTACGCTTCTACGGCGTAAGTGCGGACTTTAGACGTATAAGTTATGGTTTTCAATGCTTTCAATGTCAGATAATGATAGATTCATGATCTGGATGCTATTGCACATGTACAAAGTGTTGTCCGTTTCGTTTTTCGGTTATACGTTAACTATGTTGAATATACTGTATTCCTCATATTTGTAGAAAATACCGTATACATATGAAATACGGATTTGTGCTTGCCATGATTAATTGTTGTCTAGGTATGCTAGATACATGTGTATAAACTTCTGGGTGAACGGATTAGTCTAACACCTGTTATATTAACATACGTCGTGTATGTACTAGTTGTAGCCTAAGTGTTTGCAGAAATGTTCAAATGAATGTGGAACTATGATTTATGCTTGCCAGGACTATTGGCCATGAATGCATGATCGTGGTTCACGTGGCAATCCTTTGTGAAAGGATTCGCTACGACTCGTGTTTTAACTAGTATATTATAGGTATGTTGGAATGTGTATTCTAAGTGTTTGTGAAAATGCTTGTATGAGTAAGTACTTAGATGATTGTGCTTTAGGTAGGTGGTGAGATAGGATTCTCAACTACCTTAGAGATGTATATGATTTCCTCCATGACAACTGTTTAATTTGATCGCTTACTCATGAAATGTATGTGTCTATATTGCCTGTTTGCATTGTGTTTTATAACGTGCTTGTTAATATGTTTGAATTACTTGTTTATTTAATTCTGCTCTGACTACTTCACATGCTTAAGTTGTATTCCATAAAATCCGTGAAGGGTGATGGGGGAGTGGTGTAACGATTCCGTGCAACAGCCCTGGCAGCCCTAAGCAGACAATATTGGATATTTGATTGTATGATTTGAAATATTGATCCATTACTGCTTTAACTGTTCCGTAATTAAATGTGATTGAGGCTATTGTATAGTTCAGACAATCGGTAACGGGATTGAATTCGTGGCTCAGATTCATTCGCCATGTGAGAGGTGTTCGACGAACCCAAGTCATACTTCGGTTGGCGATAGTGGTTGGCCACGCAAAGTGCTTATGCACTTCATGTCGTTTAACTTGTCGTGCGCTCGAGCTAGCCGAGCTCTTCAAGTAACCCGATCTGTCTAATGTATGTTCACCGTGTTTGGACGCTACTGCTTGAACCTAAGGTACCGAACTTATTAGTGCAACCCCGTTAACCTTGGTACCTTGATCCGCTAAGACTCATGAGCCGGGCATGGTGGTATGGGACACCGTGGTCGAGCTGTCGGCCTACGCTGGGGCGATGTGCCTCCCCGTAGAGTGACCAGTGAGTAACCCAGACTCGTGAGTTGAATACGTTGGTATGGGACACTGTATTCGAGCTACCGGCTTACACTACTTTGATGGGTGATGGGAGAGTGGTATAACGATTCCGTGTAATAGCCCTGACAGCCCTGAACGTACCCGGTGTAGTGACCTTGAGCATACTCTGAATCTGCGGAGAGGCGACGAGCCTTCCCGTAGTAAACAGAGTATAAACTAGGCCTGTATTGATAAGGTGATGGGGGAGCGGTGCAACGAGTGCGTGTAATAGCCTTGACAGCCCTTTACGGCGACCTAGAACCGCCTCATTGTATGAGAGTATCTAGGACTGACGACCCTAGAATGGATCATTGTTTGGGAATGATATAAGGGAGGTACCTTAGTTTTCCAATACTGCTGTATGAAAAGGACTAATAATAACTCGGTAATCATGCTCATCATCGCACTGCATGTGCTTGGAAGATGTGGAGCACTGAGGGATGAACGCATGCCGCGGACGTAAGATGGTGTCACATGAGGGAGTATGTTGGTGAGGGCATGCATCATGACTGCATTCATACCTACATTATAAGAGTAGAGTTTTAGGAGTGTTTGACTTTACTCTGCTTTATCATTACTGCTTGACTGAATTGTAATATGTTAACCTATGCTTTATTGTTCCACTGAGTTGATCACTCACTCCCACGTTACGGACGGTGTTGTACACACCAACCAGACCCTTGTTGTAGCTGCAGGTGATGGCGATGCTTATGAGGCGGAGCCGGACTTTTACGACGATGAGGATGCCTTCTTGTATATGCTGTGTTCTGGCGGCTTCATGCGAGTCGTGTCTTGATCGATGGGGTTACGGGTTGCTGATTAGATGCCATTACATTTTTTTTTTTGTATATTTTGGACTTGCACATGTAATTATTTAACCTGGTAATGTTATCACACTCTGGAGACTTACCATAGTTTATATATTCTATATATCTATCACAGTCTTCCGCTTGCTATCTCACTTGTCTCTGGAGTATGATATGCTGTTTTGGCTTAATCTCACTCATGTTCAATGCACTAATACAGACAACATTCAATCATCATTCATTATGTTGCATAAGTGATGCGTTGGAACTCGAGAGTTGAGTTTATGCTCGACCCCTGATTTTCAGGGCGTTACAGTCTCCGAGTTCGGGGCGTGAGAGAGAGAGAGAGAGAGAGAGAGAGAGAGAGAGAGAGAGAGAGAGTTGGTCGATTTTTGTAGGTATGAGAGAAGGGTTTTAGGAGATGAGGATTTGAGGGCGTCGAGTGTTGGGAAAAGGGTTTGGAAGAGTAGAGTTTTTATAGAAGGGGTGAGAGAGAGTGAGAGAAATGGGGGGATTTGGGTGCGACTCTGTTTTGAGTGCGCGCCCAATTTTGGGTGTAGGGACATTGGACGGTCCTCTCAAGGGCTCCATGGGGCTTACCATGATGTATTTGCTTTATCCATTTCGTTCATTAATTTTAATAAATTATTTTAGTTCATAATCCTAAACATAAAGTAGATTACAGTTTCAAGTAGACCACACCATAGGAAGCACATATGATTTAATCTTCATGATTCCTACCGTGTGGTCCACTTGGAACTTCAATCTTGATGATTTTTGGTTTCATGTCCTATAATAATATTTCAAAATATATATACGACTTGGATAGAAAACATATATTTTTTTACGCCCTATAAGGCCCCTTATACCAGTGTTAATTATTAATGGTGTGGCACCTTTTCAACTATGGATTAAAACCATAGTAAATGTATCCTTTACCCCTTTTTTTTAGTAATGCTATCTACTCTCATTTTAATACTTCACATTATATTATTTTATCTCCTAAGATCATCTTACCACATAAAGTAGAGACCGTACTCCCATACGAGTAGATTGGGTGTTTAACACCTTCATTTTCTGTAACAAAGGTCCCTTACTCAGAATCCCAGGTCACAAATCAGGAGAAAGAAAGAAAGTCTCTGAATTCTCTGGCTTTTACAGATTTTATAGGTTCTATCTAACTACAGGTTTTTGAGTTAATTGGCTAGTGGTAACTCCAAGTCTACTACATCATCAGTTCAAATCAGCCCATACACCACAAAACAAAAATAAAAAGCGTGGTCCGCTAATTTTCAGTGTTCACAGAATGACGACTCTGCTAAGGACTTGGTAGCTCGCACTAGCTAAGATCCGACTCGAAAGAGTGTGGTAATACAATCTTAGGGGATATTCTACATACAAAATTTGCATTCATACTTCCAAAACATGTTTCGAGTTCTATTTTTTAGGCTAGATCGAGTTTAACTCATTTGATTGGTTTTATTTTGTAGTAAAGGAGAGAATGAGAGAGAACAAACGAAATGGGAGTCGTGCGTGGTGGGCAATCTAGGCAGCGGACGAGTTAGTTGGACGGGTGTAGGTAGAGAAAGCAAGATGAGATTTCTCATTGAATTGCAGAAGAGATTTCTAAATCCCTGATCCTTACCAGTTATAGCTTCTTTACATCCAAACGCCTCATTTTCTTTTGATTTCATTCTGTTGTTGCTGCTCTGTTTGAAAATTACTAGGAATTTCACGAAATTAGAGTATTAAGTTTTCTACATTCACGATCTGGACTAGCTGGAGGAAATTTATAGTTAAATTTTTGGATCAGGTTGTGGTTTTCACCCGATTCCATCTCTAGCATCTCTGTTTGTGAAATTCTACTGTTATTTTGAAAACTACAGCGTAAAAATATAGATTTGGAGGTGAAGTGATTAAATTGTATTCATGAATGGGTTGTTTAATGAGTCATTCTAAAAAAATAGTGGTGTATTTTAAAGCGGTTTGCTTTCAATTCAGATGATATCTAGTAACATCCTCATGTTGAAGCAGGGCCCAAGTATGTCGGAGTGTGATGGACAGAAAAAAGGAATATTTTCGTGAGTTGTAAATGGGCTTTTTGATTGCATAACGTTTGCCAATGACAAATCCAAGTACATAGTCAATTGTCAATGGAATATAAGTACTAATGTTCCATGATTTTCATGCCCTTTGAATTGTCAATGTCATCGGTAAAACTTTTCTTTTGTGGCACTTACGGGTGGAGATCTATATGGAGAAAGTAAGGTTTGTAACTTACTGAAAGCCACTAGATGGATTACCTTTAAAGTTCTCCAACCCTGGAACATAATATGTGCTCTTTCACAGTTTTGCATATCCTCGTTTTTTGGATATGTACTTCCCCTTGATTCTTTAAAAAATTACACTACTAATAAAATAAAAATAAAAATAAAAAGATTAAGAAAGCTACAAATTATTAAATATGTTTCAATGTAAGAAGTGTATAATATATATATATATATATATATATATATATATATCTATATATATATATATATAATATATAAATAAATTATAAAATTATTATATATCCATCATTAAAATCCTCCTAAGGCCCACAGTACTGTTTATTTGACATCCAATATGTTGATTAGGTCATACAGGGCCAGATGAAGGGGAAAAACAAAAATCAGTTTGATTCAAAACTTTTATGGCCCCAAAATGTTTTTTAATGGTTGACGCTCATTCAACACTATTTCTGGAATGTGGTCCACTGAAGATTTGGACATCCAATTGTCGAACATCAACACCGTGGATTTGATGTGTCCCCTTTAGGTGAGTTACTCGTTACCCTTATCAGACTAAACTCTGTGGAGTCCACCATTATTTATTTATTTTATCCACTCCGTTCATCCATGTTAACAGATAATTTGAAGTCTAAAGAACAAAAAGGAAGCATGATGTATGTGTTTAATCTTGACACCAGCCAATGATATATATATATATATATATATATATATATATATAGGGGAAAAGGTTCCATACGGTGGAGCTCATGGGAACTTCTCATACGGTCGAGCTGTGTGGTCCCCACCGTGATTGGTGTTGAACATCTACCCAATCGGTCAGATGCACCATTCCATGGTGGGCCTGGGGCTTAAAAATCAAGTCAATCTGTGATTTTTTTGGGCCACACCACATACAAAAGTTGAGAGGGGTTACCCTCTATTAAAATATTCATAATCATTTGTTGGGACCACCAAGATGTGGTTCACAAATCCAGGCCATACATTATGTGTGTCCCACTTGGATGAGGAGTCAGACCAAGTTTCATATGCATCAAAATTTCAGGTGGGCCCCACCAAGTGATTTTATGTTTTAGGCATTTCTTCACATGATTTTAGATGGTATGGCCCACCTAAGTTCCGTATACGACTAATTTTTGGGATATCCCATAATTTAAAGGGGGCCCATCAAATGCACGATGTTGATGGTCGACACGCATCACAGTGGGGCCCACACAACTTGACCTTGTCGGAAGTTCCCATGAGTTCGACCGTATAGAACCTTCTCCCTATACCCGAGCCCACCTGACCCTAGCCCCCTTTCCCTTTCTTCTCTTTCTCCACCCGCCGCACGCCCGCCTAACGCCTGACCTAAACAGAACTCCCTCCTCTCTCTCTCTCTGTCTCTCTCGCACCCTTTCTCTCTCTCTCTCTCTCTCTCTCTCTCTCTCTTTTTCTCTCTCTCCCTCTCTCTCTGGTCTCTCCACCCTACAGTTGCCGCATCCCCTACCCACGCATACCCTCTCTTTGTCTCTGAAGCTCGGTCAGGTATCTCTCTCTCTCTCTCTCTCTAATCTCAATACCGATTTAGGGATTTAGGGATTTAACAATCTGTGTATTTGGGGATTTAGCAATCTGTGGATTTGTGGATTTAGTAATTAGTTGAGCTTGGTCCAGTTTTATTGTGTTCAAGATTAGACAATGTGGTTCTTTTAAGAATAAGAAAGGTGATTTCCTGTTCTCTCTAAATGAACAGTAGCTAAACGATGCATTTTGAGTTTTTTTGGATGTTCCATCTTGTATACGGCAGGATGCCCATCTTTTCCACTTCATTTAAGTAATTACCCTGTCACTGCATTGCGGACTTTCCTATCTTGATTTCTTGTATCTGGTACCTTTCCATTTTCAATCAATTCTTCATCTCTTTACAAGCTACAAATTTGTACTTTCAGAGACTAGCAGCTGGTGAATGGTTTATAGCTCGAGTTTCCTCTTGTGGACTATTTCATATTGCTTACCCAAGTGCACCAGAGCTGTTGAAGGCAGAACTATGTTCTATATACAGTCAGTTGTGTCAAGATGATATGCCCATGGTGAGAAGATCTGCTGCATCAAACTTAGGAAAGTTTGTTGCTACGGTTGAACCTAACCATTTGAAGATTGATATCATGTCGATATTTGAGGATCTGACACAAGATGGTATGGATTCTTATAATGTTTGTTGGAGCTTGTAAATACTTCTGATTTATTTTACTCTCTGTAATCAGTTAATATGCTAGTTTATTTTTTCTTCCAGTAATTTGACTGTATGGTTGTGAAATTTAATCGAATACTCGCTGAAAATGCTATCTGAATAGTGTTGATCATGACTTCTTCTAATGATGAATGTTATTTGCTTCATAGTTTTAGAATGTATCTAGTCTTAAATGTTAGTGGACATATTTTATTTGCATTTTTTGAACTTCGAGCAACTTAATTTTGACCGGAGATAGGAAAAGAACAGAACAAAGAATGAAAGGAATGGGGAAAAAAAAAGAAAAAAAATTCTGGCCTTTTCAACTTGGTGATTTTTATTGTATTTTTGCATGCCATCCTGCTTGCTCCTTTTATTGTTGACTTTCTTTCTTTACATGCGCTATCTGGCTGCTAGCAGCATGACTATCCAATTTGCTTATAACCTAAACCTAGACCTTAACCTTAACCTATAACCTCTACTTATAACCTTAACCTAAACTTACAACCTTAACCTAAACCTAAACCTTAACCTAAACTCAAATCCCTAAACCTTAACCTATAACCCAACCTAAACCTTTACTTATAACCTAAACCTATTCTCAAATCCCAAAACCTATAACCTAAAACTAACCTTTCCCTAAACCTATAACCTAAACCTATACCTATAACCTAAACCTAAACCTTAACCTTAACCTATAACCTATACTTACAACCTTAACCTACAACCTATACTTACAACCTTAACCTAAACTTATAACCTTAACCTAAACTTACAACCTTAACCTAAACTCAAATCCCTAAACCTTAACCTATAACTCAACCTAAACCTATACTTATAACCTAAACCTATTCTCAAATCCCAAAACCTATACTTATAACATAAACCTAAACTTAAACCTATAACCTATAACCTATAACCTAAAACCTAAACCCAAACCTAAACCCGATCCCGAACCCGAACCCGATTTCCTAAAACTAAACCTTAACCTATAACCCATACTTATAACCTTAACCTAAACCTATTCTCAAATCCCAAAACCTTAACCTATAACCTAAACTTATAACCTATACTTAACCTATACTTATAACCTTAACCTAGACCTTAACCTTAACCTATAACCTATACTTATAACCTATACCTAAACTTATAACCTTAACCTAAACCTATTCTCAAATCCCTAACCTAAACCTAAACCTAAACTTGAAAACCCAAACCTAAACACTATCCCGAACCCCAACCCAAACCCGATTTCCTAAACCTAAACCTTAACCTATTCTCAATTCCCTAAACCTATAACCTAAACCTAAACCTAAACCTATAACCTAAACCTATAACCTTAACCTAAACCTAAAACCTAAACCTAAACCTAAACCTAAAACCTAAATGTATTCTCAAATCCTTAAACTTAAACCTTAACCTATTCTCAATTCCCTAAACCTTAACCTATAACCTAACTTAAACCTAAACCTGTAACCTACACTTATAACCTAAAACCTAAATGTATTCTCAAATCCCTAAACCTAAACCTACACCTAATCCTAATCTCAACTCCTTAACCTAACCCTAACTTGAAACCCCAAACCTAAACCCGGTCCTGAACCCGATTTCCTAAACCTAAACCTTAACCTATTCTCAATTCCCTAAACCTTAACCTATAACTTAACTTAAACCTAAACCTATAACCAACACTTATAACCTATAAACTAAAACCTAAACCTAAACCTAAAACCTAAATGTATACTCAAATCCCTAAACTTAAACCTACACCTAATCCTAATCTCAACTCCTTAGCCTAAACATAAACTTCAAAACCCAAACCTAAACCCGAACCCGAACTTGATTTCTTAAACCTAAACCTTAACTTATCCTCAATTCCCTAAGCCTATAACCTATAACCTATAACCTAAACCTAAACCTTAACCAAAACCTATAACCTAAACCTAAACCTAAACCTATAACCTAAACTTATAACCTATAACCTAATCTTAACCTCAACCTAAACCTAAAACCTAAACCTAAACCTATAACCTAAACCTATAAACTAAAACCTAAACCTAAACCTAAAACCTAAATGTATTCTCAAATCCTTAAACCTAAACCTACACCTAATCCTAATCTCAACTCCTTAGCCTAAACATAAACTTCAAAACCCAAACCTAAACCCGAACCCAAACCCGATTTCCTAAACCTAAACCTAAACCTATTCTCAATTCCCTAAACCTATAACCTATAACCTAAACCTATAACCTAAACCTAACCTAAACCTATAACCTAAACATAAACCTTAACTTATAACCTAAACCTTAACCTATAACCTATAACCCAATAACCTAAACTTATAACCTTAACCTAAACATAAAACCAAAACCTAAACCTAAACCTAAACCTAAAACATAAATGTATTCTCAAATCCTTAAACCTAAACCTACACCTAATCCTAATCTCAACTCCCTAACCTAAACCTAAACCTAAACTTGAAACCCAAACCTAAACCCGATCCCGAACCCGAACTCGATTTCCTAAACCTAAACCTAAACCTTAACCTATTCTCAATTTCCTAAAGCTATAACCTATAACCTATAACCTAAACCTAACCTAAACCTATAACCTTTACCTAAACCTAAAACCTAAACCTAAACCTAAAACCTAAATGTATTCTTAAATCCCCAAACCTAAACCTACACCTAATCCTAATCTCAACTCCCTAACCTAAACCTAAACCTAAAATTGAAAACCCAAACCTAAATCCGATCCCGAACCCGAACCCGATTTCCTAAACCTAGACCTTAACCTATTCTCAATTCCCTAAAGCTATAACCTATAACCTAACTTAAACCTAAACCTATAACCGACACTTATAACCTAAACCTAAACCTAAAACCTAAATGTATTCTCAAATCCCTAAACATACACCTACACCTATTCCTAATCTCAACTCCTTAACCTAAACCTAAACTTGAAACCCTAAACCTAAACCCGAACCCGAAACCCGAACTCGATTTCCTAAACCTAAACCTTAACCTATTCTCAATTCCCTAAACCTTAACCTATAACCTAACTTAAACCTAAACCTATAACCTACACTTATAACCTAAACCTAAACCTATAACCTAAACCTAAAACCTAAATGTAATCTCAAATCCCTAAACCTAAACCTACACCTAATCCTAATCTCAAGTCCCTAACCTAAACCTAAACCTAAACCTGAACTTGAAAACCGAAACCTAAACCCGATACTGAACCCAAACCAGAGCCTGATTTCTTAAACCCAAACCTTAACCTATACTCAATTCCCTAAAGCTATAACCTATAACCTATAACCTAAACCTAAACATAAACCTAAATCTAAATCTAAATCTATAACCTAAACCTAAACCTTAGCCTAAACCTAAACCTATAACCTTAACCTAAACCAACACCTATAACCTAAACCTTAACCTATAACCTATAACCCATAACCTATAACCTAAACTTATAACCTATAACCTAACCTTAATCTAAACCTAAAACCTAAACCTAAACCTATAAGTGTAGGTTATAGGTTTAGGTTTAGGTTAAGGTTGTTTTTCTTTTCATTTGTCTGGATCACCTCTCATATGTTCTCTCTCTTTTCATTTGTTTTTTTTCCATAAGATTGTTTGTGTTTGGATGCATGCAGTTTATGTTTGGATGAATGTAGTTTATGTCTGGATGAATTTACGTAGTTTGGGTTTAGATGGATGTGAATGTGAATATGATGAAATATATTATATAACAGGTGTATATCAGGAAGAATATGATGAATTATATTCTAACAGGTGTATATCAGGAAATTTGAGATGGAATATTTTTTTTTTAAAAAAAAGATACTTTTGCCTACGAAATATTTCGTAGGTAAAAGTCCCAACCACGTTTTTGGTGACAAAAATTTTCGTAGCTAAAAGTCCCAACCAATTTTTTTGAAAATTGTTTGCAGCCTTTAGCGATGAAACATTTCGTCGCTAAACGTCTCATCCACAATTTTTAGCTACGAAAATGTTCGTAATTAAAAGTAATCCATTCTAATTTTTTAAAAATGTGTTCGCAGCCTTTGGCGACGAAAATATTCATCGTTAAAAGTCTCATCCATGATTTTTAGCTACAAAAATTTTCATAGCTAAAAGTAAACGAGAAAATTGTTTGCAGCCTTTAGCGACGAAAGTTTTCGTCGCTATAAGTCTCATCCGGGATTTTTAGCTACGAAAATTTTCGTAGCTAAAAGTAATCCATTCGAATTTTTTAAAAAGTTGTTTGTAGCCTTTAGCGACGACAATATTCGTCGCTACAAGTCTCATCCACGATTTTTAGCTATGAAAAGTTTTGTAGCTAAAAGTAATCCATTCCCATTTTTTGAACAGCCTTTAGCGATGAAGATTTTCTTTGCTAAAAGTCTCATCCACAATTTTTAGCTACGAAAATATTCGTAGCTAAAAGTAATCCATTCAAATTTTTTAAAAATGTGTTTGTAGCTTTGGCGACGAAAATAGTCGTCGCTAAAAGTCTCATCCATGATTTTTAGCTATGAAAATTTTTGTAGCTAAAAGTAATCCATTCCTATTTTTTTTGAAAAATTGTTTGCAGCCTTAGTGACGAAAATTTTCGTCGCTAAAAGTCTCATCCACAATTTTTAGCTACGAAAATTTGCGTAGCTAAAAGTATTCCATTCAAATTTTTTAAAATGTGTTTGCAGCTTTGGTGAAGAAAATAGTCGTCGCTAAAAGTCTCATCCATGATTTTTAGCTACGAAAATTTTGTAGCTAAAAGTAATCCATTCCTATTTTTTTTTGAAAAATTGTTTGCAGCCTTTAGGGACGAAAATTTTCGTCGCTAAAAGTCTTATCCACAATTTTTAGCTATGAAACTTTTCGTAGCTAAATGTAATCCATTCAAATTTTTTAAAAATGTGTTTGCAGCCTTTAGCGACGAAAATATTCGTCGTTAAAAGTCTTATGCACGATTTTTTAGCTACGAAAAGTTTCGTAGCTAAAAGTAATCCATTCAATAATTTTGCAAACTTATTTGCAGCCTTTAGCGACGAAAATTTTCGTCGCTAAAAGTCTCATCTGCGATTTTTAGCTATGAAAATTTTCGTGGCTAAAAGTAATCCATTCGAATTTTTTTAAAATGTGTTTGCAGCCTTTGGTGACAAAAATATTTGTAGCTAAAAGTGTCATCCACGATTTTTTTAGCTACGAAAGTTTTTTTAGCTACGAAAATTTGCGTAGCTAAAAGTAATCCATTCAAATTTTTTGCAAAATTGTTTGCAGCCTTTAGCGACGAAAATTTTCATCGCTAAAAGTCTCATCCGCGTTTTTTAGCTACGAAAATTTTCGTAGATACAAGTAATCCATTCGATTTTTTTTAAAAAATGTGTTTGCAGCCTTTGACGACAAAAATATTCGTCGCAAAAATTCTTATCCATGATTTTTAGCTACGAAAATTTTCGTAGCTAAAAGTAATCCATTCGATTTTTTTACAAATTTGTTTGCAGCCTTTGGTGACGAAAATTTTCGTCACTAAAAGTCTCATCCACGATTTTTAGCTGCGAAAATTTTCGTCATTAAAAGTCTCGTCTTTTAGCGACGAAAATTTATTATTTCCGTCACTAAAAACCCTCTTTCTTGTAGTGACCATCATTGCTCCCAAGGGGTGGCCCACATAGAGCCGAGCGTATAGTGGGTCCACGACCTCATATATGGTCTAATATACATCACAATGGGCCGAATACACGGGCCTAATATATATCACCATGGGCCACGACCCATGGTCCTCAAATACATCATAATGGGCTACAATTCATGGGCCTCAATATACATCAAGTGGACCGCATTAATGAGTCTCATATACAGGACAGGTGGGCCCTGTACATGGGTCTCATATACACAACATGCGGGTCTTACACATGGGTCTCATATACATCAAATGGGCCACGTACCTGGGCCTCGAATACATCAAGTGGGCCACACATCATGGGCCTAATACATATCACAATGGGCCTTGCCCTTAGGCCACGAATACATCACAATGGGCTACGACCCATGAGCCTCAATATACATCAATTGAGTCGCATCAATGGCCGCACCAATGGTCCTAACATATATCACAATGGGCTGCTTAATGGGCCGCACCAATGAGCCTAGCATATATCACAATGGGCCGCTTAATGTACCACACCAATGGGCCTAGCATATATCAGAATGAGCTGCTTAATGGACCACACCAATGGGCCTAACATATATCACAATGGGCCGCTCGATGGGCCGCACCAATGCACAATAGGTGGGCCCTGCACATGCAGCAAATGGGCCCCACCAGATGGTCGACATGGATATAGAATGCATACATCAGGTGGGTCACACGTCCCATGGATAGTGTGGATAAGGCATACATCATGGTGGTCCCCCATCCCTAGACGGCGTGGATGAAATCATATATCAAGGCAGACCACATGTCCATCGAATGGACAGACAATGCGAATACAACACATCATGAGCCTAATACATATCATAATGGGCCTTGCCCATAGGCCTAAGATTCAAGCAGGTGGGCCCATCATATAGACCTTAAATACGAGGCAGGTGGGCCCCACTCATGGGCCAAAAGTACATCATGATGGGCCTCATGGATGGGCCGCACCAATGGGCCTCAAATGGGCTTGGTCCATATAAAAAATCATTTCAATAGTTGTAGGTGTAACATGTGTATCACTGTACACTATCATTCTATGGGGCACATGACCACAAATGATGGTCAGCACGACCAAACATTGCCCAGGTAATTCAGCACCATCCAAACATTTCCTATGTAAATCAGCATTGTCCAAATATCATTCAGCTCATCAGCACCATCCAAACATTGTCTAGCACTTGGACAGTGTGGATGAAACAAATACATCACAACGTGGCCATATGGCAAAACAAGTGGATGGCTTGGAGATAACATACAACAAATGGGACCCATAGAACTTGCTGATGTGGCACAACAACTACATAGCTGGAGTGAGGTACACTAATCAATCTGCACACAGTAGGTGGGTCCCACGTCCCTGGACAGTTGGACGGAGTGGATATAGAATAAATACATAAGGTGGGCCATGTTAGACGGCCTGGATGAAACATATATATATATATATATATATATATATATATATATTATATATATATAATATATATATATATATATACATCACATGGCTCCACACGTGTCGGACCCACAAGAAATGAATGGACGGTGGGATATAACATATTCCTCATGATTAGACCCATTGTACTTTGGACGTTAACACAACAGCTATATTAGCTGGTGTTTACATACACCAACCAATCCTTTTCACACGTGGGTCCCATATGGGGCCCACCATAACATTTATTTTACATCCAATCCAGTCATAAGGTCACAAGGGCCTGATTAAAGAGGAAAAACAAATTTCATATCGATCCAAAACTTCTGTGACCCAAAACAATGTTTCAATGGTAAACGTTCAATCCACTACAACTTTTGGTGGTGTGGATCACCTGAGCCCCATGTACGGCTGATTTTTTGGGGAATCCCAGTTCCCAAAGGGGACCCATCAAATGCATGGTGTGGATGCTCCATGTGCATCATGGTGGGACCTGAGGTGGGGCCCACTCTCCCTTCCTATTTGAAGCAGCAAGGACGCTGCTTGCTGCAGCATCCTCTGGACGCTTGCAGCAGCATCATATATATATATATATATATATATATATATATATATATATATATATATTATGTTTTTTTTTCTAAGAAATTTCATAGGTGGGGCCCCATATTAGGAGGATCTACTTTGTCAGTTGGGTCCCTAGGCTTGTGACAGATGTAACAAGTCCAATATTGGACATGTTTTGACGCACAAGAACATCATAGCGGGCCCGAATAATTTTCACTATTGAAATGATGTTTTATATGGCATGGCCTACTAGAGTTTCAGATTGGTTCCATTTTTTGGCTCAACGCCTAAAATGAGATTGGAAATGGGATGGATAGTGGAGATATAGTATACATCTAGGTGGGGTCCCAGTTCAAGAAAAAAATGGATGGAAGGTGTTGAATAACATGTACATCAATCAAATCCACGTGACCTTGGTAATGTCAATACAGCAGCAACATAGCTGCCGTAAACACTCCAGCCAATCGTCTTCATCTCACCGTCCACAGATGGACGGTGAGTATGAAATAAATAAATCAGGGTGGGTCCACATCAGCGTGGTCCACTAAAGTTTTGTATTAAGTTAATATTTGTATTTTCCCACCATCCAGACCTGCTGGATGACGAGGATCATGCACATATATCACGGTGGAGCCCCATGTCCATCAGTTGGATAGTGTGGGTGGCATGGATAGAAAGCAAACCTCGGGTGGGCCCATGGCTTGTACGGCGTGGATCAAGTGGGCTACACCATCAAAGAGAGAGAAAGAGATATGAGTGAGAAGGGGAGGGACCCCACCACTATGGGCCCTCCCTATATCATGCATACATCAAGATGGGTCCCACCATAAGTGGGCTCTTAAATCACAAAATCAAAACATAAAATCACCCACCTTTGATCTTAGACTCCTCATTCCATCAATGCATTCTAGAGCTCCAATGGTTGAGATTCAATGGTTGAGATTGATTTTAGAGGGTGGGATTGGGTGGTAGGGAGTGGGCCACACCTAGCTTCTCTCATGGAGGTTGGGACGTTGGAGTTGCTCCCATGGAGCTTGGGAGAGAAATGAGAGAGAGAGAGAGATGAGAGAGAGAGAGAGGTGATGTGAGTGATGGAGTGATGGGGAGAGAGATGGGTGAAGTGATGGAAAGTTGACTTTTGGAGATGGTTAGTTGTACTTGGGGATGGGTGTGAGTGATGAGAGTGATATGATATGGTACTTGATTGATTGATGGGATTGATTTGACATGTTGGAGATTCCCTCGGTGTTTACAACATGCGGGGTTTTCTCGAACCGAACACAGGCCCAAATCTCCTGGCCTGGGTATTTTCTCACCGCGCAAGACGCGGCGTCTGAACCGCGGTGATGACGCGGTCGCAAGGGTGCAGGTCTCGGGTCGGGCCGACTCTGAAAATGGGATACGACTCAGGGTCGCGTGCAACTGTCGATTACAAATTGCGAGGCGCCAGAATTCGACCGGGAGGATCGCGGAAGCCTATGGAACAGTACGGGCTAGGATACGGACCTTACAACTCTCCCCTCCTAATAAAAATTTCATCATCGAAATTTAAAACACGACTCAACCAATATAGAGTTCACAAGGGTAGGAAATCCTATCGCTAGAGTTATAATCAGAACACAACATATCAACATCATTTAACACCCAAGAGATGGGGATAACGCCCATGAACCTCAGCATCGTGCTCCCAAGGTGCCTCATCAGTACTACGATGACTCTACTAAACCTCAGATCTTGGATAAAAAACAATCGAAACTGGAATACTATGCAGCCTCATAATCTCAACGGTAGGGAGCTATATCAGAAAATCTCTAAGTTATTCGAACTCGGGGATCTAACCATTATAAGTTCTCAACAATCATAGAGTGCAAGGTAGCTATCAGCAGATATGTGATGTTATCCTCAGGTATTCCCAAGTTATGCTCTGATACCAACTTCTGTCACGCCCCAAACCCAAAAATCGGATTCTCAAGAACCCCGATCGCCGAATCCGGTGCCAACAGCCTCTGTAGTACCCCATTCTCGGCTCCTAGCGCTCATACGCCAGATTCTGATCCTAGGATCCTACAATGAGGGATTTTTTTGTACATTTAACTCGTAATAAGCATAACCACAAGATTACCCAATTCACAAAGGCAACATCATAATCACATATCCACTAATATAATCATTTGAGTACAATGCTGAAAGGAAAATACATAAATAAAAAATCAAGCTCCCGAAGACCGCTACACACTCCAAGCTCGACATTGCTGCAACCTAACATCACCTGCACACATCTATCATGCATAAGCTTATAGAAAGCTTAGAGGGTAGTGTAAGTGTGTGCATAAGGTAAGTGCCAAGTATTCAACGTAATGTCATAATCATACAATGTTGAAATGGGCACAAGGTCATGAATCATATGTTATCAGAGTAAGCAAAAATACTGACAAGTCCAGGAGTCAAGCAATATCAGAATATACAATACAGATCAACTATATAAATGAGGAACCATATCAGAATACACGATACAAATCAACTATACAAATGAAGAACCATATCAGAATACGGGATACAAATCAACTATACAAATGAGGAGTCAGATATCAGATGTCGTATCTAAACCATATAAATACAGAAACACAGGTAACCCAAAATGCCATATGCCGTGAATGCAATGCAATATGCGGTGTGAATGGAATGACCATGCTGGAGTATGAAGTCGGGATGATAGTACGTAGTATTGCGGGCTATGGGGTCCATCACAAGGGAATTCTATCCAAACCAGTCCCATACCTAAATTTAGATAGTCAGACTCAATGTGGTAAACTCCTGATCTCAGGTTAGTTGCGCACCCCAACCGAAATCCTGGCCATTGCGAAGGTACACATAACAAGTAGTTGCACACCACCAGCCCGAGTGGATAGTGAATGAATGAATGAGTACGCAATTCCTGCTCAATATGTCCACATATCAGTACGGTTCCTCTTTGGGATCATCACCAGGGTCTATTACACTCTACACCAGCTTGCCGCCCCTATCCGAGCGCACAACTGGGTAAGTGGAAGAGACTTCACTATCTGCGTGCCAATATCGTGCTCGGCTCAGCTTGTCGATAGCAGACTCATTCCTCAAGCTGGTCAAACTTAACCTAGATATTGCCCCCTCACTCAGGCGGGTAAGGTCACAACCCCTCCCAACCGACCACGATACAGTGGGAGACGCAGCCTACTGGTATACGACCCTCATGCGCTCATATCTATCCACTTGGTTTAGACGTTGGGGCGTCTCCTGGTTAAGGAGGTTTAGAAATTTTCACCCAGGGACATCTATGACGCTCGTATGCTAGAGCCAAACATTTTTGGTGTCCCATCTGGCCATCCATGATATGCCTGTGGAGGCTAAGGCCCTGATGTCGCTAGGGCATATGGTAATCATAATCACACAATGCGATATGCATGAATCATACAATCTAGTCATGCATCAATCCTGCGTACACCGTGTGCTCATGTGAGACAACTGCCTATCAGGGAGTCTCATAACAACCTGCCCAATGACAAACATCTCATAACAAATATACAGATGATGTGCATGGGTATGCATCATGATGCTATGCTGTCACATACTCATAACCGGTATTACTAACCAGCATCGACAATCGACCTCGACAATGTGGACATTTAACTAACATTGCCCCCAAGGAATGTTGCACATAGAGCCTAACATATAGTGGACCCATGGCCTCACACAAGGGCATAATATACAACACCATGGGCCTCACTTAAGAGTTTAATATACATCACGATGGGCCTCTCACATGGGCTTAATATACAACACAACGGGCTCTATCGCCTGACCCTCAAATGCACCACAATGGGCCTCATCACATAGGCCTCTCATGCATCAAGCCGAGGCCAAATGCTCATCAGAATGGGCCTCAACAATCGGCCTCGTTAATCGGAGTCAACCTTGATAATCAGAATCGATTGATAATCGGAATCAGGAAATCGGTCACGTCAATCGAAATCGGCAATCGTTCATGATAATCAGCCTCGATCACAAATCGGTAATCAACCACGACAATCAGAATCGATCGGTAATCAGAATCGGCAAATCGGTCACGTCAATCAGAATCGGCAATCAATCATGATAATTGGCCTCGATCGCTAATCGGCAATCGGCGACGACAATCGAAATCGATCGATAATCAGAATCGGTAAATCGATCACGTCAATCAGAATCGGCAATTGGTCATGATAATCGAAAACGATCGATAATCAGAATCGATAAATCGGTCACGTCAATCTGTCATGATAATCGGCCTCGATCGTAAATCGGTTATCAACCACGACAATCAGAATCGATCGATAATCAGAGTCGGTAAATTGGTCACGTCAATCAGAATCGGCAATCGGTTATAATAATCGGAATCGATCGATAATCGGAATCGACAAATCGGTCACGTCAATCAAAATCGGCAATCGGTCATGAAAATGAAATTGGCAATCGGCCATGAAAATAAAAAATCGGCAATTGGCCACGACAATCAGAATCGGCCTAACAAAGGGCCTAAGGGAAGGTCACAATGTAGGCATTTAACCATCATTGTCCATCAATTAGACTTTTAACCATCATTGCTCCCAAGGGGTGGCCCACATAGAGCCGAGCGTACAATGGGCCCACGGCCTCATATAAGGGTCTAATATACATCACAATGGGCTGAATACACGGGCCTAATATACATCACCATGGGCCACGACCCATGGTCCTCAAATACATCATAATGGGCTACAATCCATGGGCCCAATATACATCAAGTGGACCGTATTAATGGGTCTCATATACACAACAGGTGGGCCCTGCACATGGGCCTCATATACACAACATGCGGGCCTTACACATGAAAGTGCCCTGGTTTGTCAATTAGCGTGAATGTTGAGTCAGTTCATCTACAGAGCCTAATAGGAAGATCAATTCAAGCGTCTGCCTCAATCGGATGTGTGTAAGCTCACCACAGGTAAATTTGAGCCTCATATCCCATGTCTCAAATCACCAGGTATATTTAAACCCTTAAAAACAAAATAGAACATCATAGGGTTTTTGGGTAAGAAAATATTTTTCAAAATAGGAAAATTCACTAAGTTTTCTTGCCTTGTCGATTATATCGATACACATCTCGATATGATTGACCTGCACGCTGTCGAGTCCTCGATGCTCCATCGATACCATCGAAAAGAGGACAAAAAATGTCCAGCAACCTCATAACATATCTGGACGAATTATCGATGTATCGATACACCTATCGATATCATCGATATTCAAATCTTGAGTCTATCGAAATTGACTCGATATTATCGACAAACATATTTCTGACACCCCTGTTTTTTAAAGAAAATTTTAAATTCCTTCGATATATTGATGCGCCTTCTGATATGATCTGAAATCAAATATGGATAAGATCGGAAGTCCATCGATGATATCGATCGAGGGCACGCATTTCTTCCAGCAAATTTTTCAGGTTAGTTTTTACTTTAATCAGGGGTCATTCGAGGAAATCGATATTCATATGTTGATAATATCGAGGCCGAGTCGATTGGATTGAGACTGGACACAATCTGTCCAGTGAGCTTATTGGTAAATCTATAGGATTTATCGATCCCATCGACACTGCCTTCGATAGCATCGATATGCAAATTCTTATGACATCGGCTGACCCTCGATCATATCTTAAAAACCTGAAATATTTCAAGTCAAGTCTCTCTCATTTTTCAAGTGTCGATGGATCGAACCTATCATCGATGGAATCGGAGTTCGAAATCGATGACATTGACAATTGGTTTCGATTCATCGACCAGCTGGCAAAAGGTTTCAAAAGCGTATGACTTTGAGTTCGAGTCATCGAGCAGACCATCGATGCTATCGAGAGTATATGCTCGATGATATCGAACTCAGTCATAAATGTGACCATTTTATATCCATTGGAACCTTTTGCCTATTTATAGAGGACTTGTCTATTATTGCTAGGAGAGAAAGTAGAGAGAGCTTTTAAGTGTTTAATCTTAGATCATATACCCAAAGCCCTTTCTCTCAGGGAAGTTCATCCTCCAATCCACCCTCACCATTGATATTCAAAAGAGTGGATTGGGGAATGAACTTCCTCATTCAAGGATCCTCCAGCTACTACCTTAATGACAAATCATTAAGCTGGGATGCCTTAAATGCTTAGATGATTGGAACTACTCTATCTTCCTTATAGGAAAACCTTTTGAGAGTTGGATTCCATCATAACCTTGACCCAACCCGTCACCATATATCGGTACATCTTTTTGTGTTGCGGATCAAGGGAGCAGAAGACTCTTCGTCAGCAAAGAGGAGGAGATCTTCGACATTGTGCTAAACGGGACTCATCAACTTATTTGTAAGTATCTAGAGTCCAAGAGGACACTTGTGATCATTCCTTTTTAAGATTGGGTCTTAAGTGGTTCTCACCCTTTGAAGTCCTCAAGGAGGCCTCCGGTGGAAGTGTACGTGGACCCTTGCTCTGTGGAGAGCATAAACATCTGGTTAAAGGTGAACCAGCAAAACTTTATGTTTGAGGTCAACCGCTGTGAAACCTCGGGTTTGAGGTGAACCTTGTAGAAACCTCCAGTAGGGTCTTATGGAAGATCCTTAGCCAGTGTGCCTAAAAGTGGGTGCATTGTGTTGACTCTTGCTCGTGAGAGCATAAATAGTCAACCTTAGTATAGGTTGTAAAGGTTGAAGGTGAACCTGATTTAAAACCTTAGGTTTGAGGTGAACCGCTGTGAAACCTCCTTAGTGAAATCCGGCACACTCGAGGGTTGAGTGCGTCTGCCGGGAGTGGAGTAGACTGATCGTCGAACCACTATAAAAATGACTGTGTTTGAGATCGTTATTCTTCTGATTGTGTGATTTACTTTAATATTTGCATATTTGAATATTTGAGATCACACCTCACACACTTACACAGTCATATCCATCATAAACTAGTTTGCATATTGTTTACTTCTTAAAGTTTGTGATTGGATCCTCTGCCGGGCTTGGAAGCCAGTAGAGTTAAGTTTGAGTAATCCTAATACGTGCCTGTTGTTAGGATTAGTGTAATAGGATTTTAATAAATCATAAAACTCTTAAAAAGTCCTATTCGCCCCCCTCTAGGACATATTGGCATATCCCGACTTCAAACTAAAGCGGTCTTCACCACAATTTCAACACATGGGTCTCATATATATCAAATGGGCCACGTACCTGGGCCTCGAATACACAAGTGGGCCACACATCATGGGCCTAATACATATCACAATGGGCCTTGCCCTTAGGCCACGCATTCATCACAATGGGCTACGACCCAAGAGCCTCAATATACATCAATTGGGCCACATCAATGGCCGCACCAATGGTCCTAACATATATTACAATGGGCCGCTTAATGGGCCGCACCAATGAGCCTAGCATATATCACAATGGGCCGCTTAATGGACACACTAATGGGCCTAACATATATCACAATGAGCCACTTAATGGACCACACCAATGGGCCTAACATATATCACAATGGGCCGCACCAATGCACAATAGGTGGGCCCTGCACATGCAGCAAATGGGCCCCACCAGATGGTTAACGTGGATATAGAATGCATACATCAGGTGGGTCACACGTCCCACGAATAATGTGGATAAGGCATACATCATGGTGGTCCCCCGTCCCTAGACGGCGTGGATGAAATCATATATCAAGGTAGACCACATGTCCATCGAATGGACAGACAGTGCGAATACAACACATCATGGGCCTAATACTTATCGCAATGGGCCTTACCCATAGGCCTAAGATTCAAGCAGGTGGGCCCATCATATGGAACTTAAATACGAGGCTGGTGGGCCCCACTCATGGGCCAAAAGTACATCATGATGGGCCTCATGGATGGGCCGCACCAATGGGCCTCAAATGGGCTTGGTCCATATAAAAAATCATTTCAATAGTTGTAGGTGTAACATGTGTATCACTGTACACTATCATTATCTGGGGCACATGGCCACAAATGATGGTCAGCACTGTCAAACATTGCCCAGGTAATTCAGCACCATCCAAACATTTCCTATGTAAATCAGCACTGTCTAAACATCATTAAGCTCATCAGCACCATCTAAACATTGTCCAGCACTTGGACAGTGTGGATGAAACAAATACATCACAGCGTGGCCATATGGCAAAACAGGTGGACGGCTTGGATATAACATATAACAAATGGGACCCATAGAACTTGCTGATGTGGCACAATAGCTACATAGCTGGAGTGAGGTACACTAATCAATCTGCACACGGTAGGTGGGTTCCACGTTCCTGGACAGTTAGACAGAGTGGATATAGAATAAATACATAAGGTGGGCCACGTTAGACGCCCTGAATGAAACATATATATCACATGGCTCCACACGTGTGAGACCCACAAGAAATGAATGGACGGTGGGATATAACATATTCCTCATGATTAGACCCATTGTACTTTGGACGTTAACACAGCAGCTATATTAGCTGGTGTTTACGTACACTAACCAATCCTTTTCACACGTGGGTCCCATGTGGGGCCCACCATAATGTTTATTTTCCATCCAATCCAGTCATAAGGTCACAAGGGCCTGATTAAAGAGGAAAAACAAATTTCATATCGATCCAAAACTTCTGTGACCCAAAACAATGTTTCAATGGTAAACGTTCAATCCACTACAACTTTTGGTGGTGTGGACACCTGAGCCCCATGCATGACTGATTTTTTGGGGAATCCCAGTTCCCAAAGGGGACCCATCAAATGCATGGTGTGGATGCTCCATGTGCATCACGGTGGGGCCTGAGGTGGGGTCCACTCTCCTTTCCTGTTTGAAGCAGCAAGGACGCCGCTTGCTGCAGCATCCTCTGGACGCTGGCAGCAGCAACGTCATATATATATATATTTTGCTATTTTTGTTTTTCTAAGAAATTTCATAGGTGGGGACCATATCAGGAGGATCTACTCCATCAGTTGGGTCCTTAGGCTTGTGACGAGTGTAACAAGTCCAATATTGGACATGTTTTGACGCACAGGAACATCGCAGCGGGCTCGAATAATTTTTACTATTGAAATGATGTTTTATATGGTGTGGCCTACCAGAGTTTCAGATTGGTTCCATTTTTCAGCTCAACGCCTAAAATGAGATAGGAAATGGGATGGACAGTGGAGATATAATATACATTTTGGTGGGGTCCCACTTCAAGAAAAAAATGGATGGACGGTGTTGAATAACATGTACATCAGTCAAATCCACGTGGCCTTGGTAATGTCAATACAGCAGCAACATAGCTGCCGTAAACACTCCAACCAATCGGCTTCATCTCATCATCCATAGATGGACGGTGAGTATAAAATAAATAAATCAGGGTGGGTCCACATCAGAGTGGCCCACCAAAGTTTCGTATCAAGTTGATATTTGTATTTTCCCACCATCCAGACCTGCTGGATGGCGAGGATGAGGCACATATATCACGGTGGAGCCCCATGTCCGTCAGTTGGACAGTGTGGGTGGCATGGATAGAAAGCATACATCGGGTGGGCCCACGGCTTGTACGGCGTGGATCAAGTGGGCCACACCATCACAAGAGAGAGAAAGAGAGATATCAGTGAGAAGGGGAGGGACCCCGCCGCTATCGGCCCTCCCTATATCATGCATACATCAAGATGGGTCCCACCATAAGTGGGCTCTTAAATCACAAAATTAAAACATAAAATCACCCACCTTTGATCTTGGACTCCTCCTTCCATCAACGCATTCTAGAGCTCCAATGGTTGAGATTCAATGGTCGAGATTGATTTTAGAGGGTGGGATTGGGTGGTAGGGAGTGGGCCACACCTAGCTTCTCTCATGGAGGTTGGGACGTTGGAGTTGCTCCCATGGAGCTTGGGAGAGAAATGAGAGAGAGAGAGATGAGAGAGAGAGAGAGTGATGTGAGTGATGGGGAGAGAGATGGGTTAAGTGATGGAAAGTTGACTTTTGGAGATGGTTAGTTGTACTTGGGGATGGGTGTGAGTGATGGGAGTGATGTGATATGGTACTTGAGTGATTGATGGGATTAATTTGACATGTTGTAGAGATTCCCTCGCTGTTAACAACATGCGGCGTTTTCTCAAACCAAACGCAGGCCCACATCTCCTGGCCTGGGTATTGCCTCGACGTGCAAGATACGGTGTCGGAACTGCGGCGACGACGCGATCGCAATGGTACAGGTCTCGGGTCGAGCTAACTCTAGAAAATGGGATACGACTCAGGGTCGCGCGCAACTGTTGATTACAGATCACGAGTCGTCGGAATTCGACCGGAAAGACTGCAGAAGCCTACGGAACAGTACGGGCTAGGATACGGACCTTACACCATACCTTGGCCAATAATCATGCAATTGCTACCATCACCAAATGTGACTGGCCCATTAGTCATATCTTTAAGATCGGTGAATAAAGCCTTGTCGCCTGTCATATGCCTTGAGCATCCACTGTCTAAGTACCACTTCGAATGGTTCGTAGCTTTAAAAGTAGTGTGGGTAACCAAGCAAGTATCTTTAGGAACCCATTTCATTACTATTTTGGGTTTAGGAGTATAGTTGGTCTTCTTGTATTTGTAATTGTTGTACGGGTGACCCATAGAGTTAGATTTTAAGAGCTCCTTAAGTAAATCAACTATTTTTTTAGCTAAAGGGTTTTGGTTTTGAGTTTTCTAGTTGACATAATTGCTTTTAGGTTTTTGAAAAGTTTTAGCATTTTTAGAAAAACTTTGATTAATACTTTTCCCTTTTGAGTTAGAGGTTTCTCCTCTCACAAACTTAGGAGGAGTAATCTTCTGTTTAGAAGGTATATTCTTATCATAGCCCAACCCGGATCTGTCACCACATTTTTTAGATCCGGATAAAAGTTTTTCAAACTTCGGATCTCCTCGGGCAAACTCCATGTATCCTTTGAACTCAAAATGAAGAGTTTTCAAGCTTAAGTTTGTCATTTTCAGATTTAAGATTTTCAATTAGTGAGGTTTTGAATTCTTGGCTAGAGTCATAAGGACCTTTAACTTCATTGCCCGACTCGGTTTTAGAATCTTCTGATTCAGAAGTGGCTTCAGTGCCAGAAGATTCGTCCCAAGTAACCAACATTCCTTTCTTTTTAGGTTTGTCCTTTTTAGGACATTTATTTGGTAAATGCCCATATTCTTGGCAGTTGTAACATTGACTATCTTTCAAAGATTTCCAAGTTTTAGATTTAGGTTTAGATATTTTCTTATCATTTGATTTTTGAAAATCAACTCTCTTTTTACTTTCAAAAATCTTGTAAAACTTTTTTGCTAAAAGAGCCATATCGTCTTCTGAATTTTCTAAATCAGAGTTTTCTTGAAAAATATGTTTAGAAGACTTAAGGGCAAAAGATTTACCTTTAAGAGCTTTAAAAATTAACTCGTAGGTTTGTAAAGACCCAACCAACTCTTCTACCCTCATATTGTCCGTATCACAAAGTTCCTAGATCACAGTTACCTTAGAATTGAACCGTTCAGGTAGTGAGCGTAGTATCTTTACACACACTTTACTTTCTGGAATTTTATCGCCAAGACCCCACATAGAGTTTACAATGTCATTTAATCTAGTGTAGAAGTCCATAAACATTTCATTTTCCTCCATATGAATTTCTTCAAATTTGGTTGTAAGGAGTTGGACTTAGATTTTTTGACAATTGAAGTACCCTCGTGTGTCATTTCTAATATATCCCAAGCTTGCTTTGCAGTATCACAGGATATAATTCTTTTGAACTCATCCGATGATAGTACGCAAGTGATTGCATTTAGTGCTTTTGCATTGGCACTACTCTCACTTTTCTGAAGAGTGGTTCATGAGAAAAACGGTGTTACTCTCATTGATTTTGAACCATCGATACCAATCATTTCAGTGGTAGTTGGGTTCCATTCAGTCACCGTGGCAAGCCATTCTCATCCATTGATTTGAGGAAAATCCTCATCCCGGCTTTCCAGTAGGCATAGTTGGAGCCATCAAAGGGTGGAGGCCTAGTGACGGAAAGGCTATCAAAATTTGACATCTTATATATTGCTTAGATCATTAGCTCAGGAAATGAATACAAGAATAAAGCAATTAAAACAAGCTATTAGGCTTTGATACCACTTGAAAAGGCCAAGCTATATGTCTTAGAGGGGGGGGGGGGGGGGTTGAATAGGACTATGCCAAATTAAAATTTAACAGCGGAATTCAATCGAAAATAAGATAGCCTTATAAACAAATAAATACAAGATAGTACTTTAAATAAATCAATGAACAGAAATGTAAAGCAACCTTAAATAAAGAGCTTGATACTAATGTTGTTCTAAGGACAACCTTTGCACTATAAAAACCAAGGGTTTATGGCAGGACAACCTTACTAGAATAAATTGAATATCAAAACTCAAACAGAAAGGATATAAAGGAAATAGCTAGAAATAAATTCTAAACTATTACAACATTCCCCACTTTACCTGAAATGTAATTATTACAACATTTACATCCACATATACATTCCACAAATCTGAATGATTAAAGATATAGAAATTAAGTAAACATCTAAATCACAAAACACACCGATTTATAGTGGTTTGCCTGTGTGTTCACCAACTGTTAAACAACAGCCACACAGCTTATTACTTCACTCCTAATATCCTCATACAGGGGATATCAGCGTTCACTATGAAAATAGGTTTCACAGGTTCACCTAAAACCTTTACAATTGTGTCTTTCAAATGGGCTTACACAATTCAAAAACCCCACTTTTGAGTTTTTCTGGCTCTCCTCAGATAACCACACAAATTGAGAGTATTTTGGCTTAATCTCAAACAAAACCAAAAGATGGAAATTTATAATAAAGTAAAATACCTGGATTTCTCCTTTTGTAGCAGCCCGGAAGAACCAATCGGAGTAGGAGTTTGAATGTAGAAGTTCAATGTCCAATACTCACTTTAAAATGGTTCTAAGTTCTAATTGATTTTAAATTAAATCAAGTTGGGCTAGCTATATTTGATTTTGATTCCAAGAAGATGGAATACAAAAATTCCTCTTTCAAATCAGATTGGAATGTAGAAACAAAATTAAATGCATAAGCTAACAAAAAGAGAATATTAAATATGCACAACATAGCTTAAAATGAACACATACTTATCTTAGAGTGATGCCTTGAATTTTTTTGAATTGAGTTATAAATCTTTGAAATTCATGCTCTATTTATAGTTGCAGAAATCGCGCTGTATTTTGAAATTTTAAGCGCGATCGGATAATACCGTTCCATGACTGGTCGAAGGTAGTCCACGACCGGTCGTGTGCACTCTACAACTAGTTGTGAACCACCCACGACTGGTCGTGAGACATAAAGTTTAGTCGCTGGAGTTTGAGTTGAAGATCTAGGACTGGTCGAAGGACGAGTCGTGACCATTCCTACAACTGGTCGAACAGTCTCCAAGACTGGTCGTAGAATAACTAAAAAATTTTGAAAAATTGAAACAACTTAGGACTGGTCTTGGAATTTCTTGGACTGGTTGAACCAGTGATAAGACTAGTCGAACAAGGTCCAGGACTAGTCTTAGAATAGACCAAATTCATGTAAAAATATTCATCTTAAATTATGTATACAAAATGACCTACCCTAAGGTCAAACTAAGGTCTATCATACCTGGGACATGAAGTATGAACATTGAAACTTCATTATATCAGATGATGGTTAACCTTTGAACCTTATGAAGCTTGAGATCTCTACTTAATGTAGCTTGATTTTGAGATCTTCTACAGCTGAAAATTAGACTTCATCTTGAGTTGCACTTGAGTCTTGAACAAACACTCTTCTTATCGATGTAGCTCTGGATATTGATGCTTACAGAAGAGGACAAAATACATGACCTTGCATTTCTTGAAGTCGATTACCATACTTGACTTGAAGCATTGTGATGTCATGTCTTAAAACATATATATATATATATATATATATATCAACATATAAACACAAGACACAGATATAGGCTTTGGCACAACAAAATTTGACAACCAAAGGAGCATGAGACCATAGCACTTACAAAAAACACAATAAAAATTAATCCTAATCTTAACCTAATGTTAATGTAATCATTATCAGAAAAACGTAGCCGAAGTCCCCGGCAACGACACCAAAAACTTGTTCACAACCCCAAGTGCAGGGTCGTGATGTAGTAATAACTCGGTGAGACCGAGGTCAAATCCACAGGGACTAAACTTGTACGTATTCTGTAAAATAATTAAAACCAGAACTCGAATCGGAACTAAATTAAAATCTAGAATAGTTGAGAATAATTGTGAATAAACTATTAATCATAAAAGGGAAGCTAGAGCACCAAGGATCCACCTGTAGCTATTAAGATGCTACCTTACTTGATCCAACAAACACAACTGGAATCGAAATCCTATCCTATCTAGTTGGATGATAGAACAATTAAACCAAATATGAACTTTTCATTGAATAAATTCCCACATAAAGTGGCATTGTAATGATCGTAGGGAATTCAACTATCCACCATGCCTAAGAGACAATGGTGGATCATGAATTTTACAGATCTCACAATTACAAAACAAGATAAGAAGATATCAAAAGCTTTTCAAGCATCTACTGTAATTGAAGTCACAATAAACCATGAAAAACTGAAAAATTCCTTTATTTAAACTATAAATCAATGAAAATTCAACATAAACTTGAATTAAAGCAAGATAAACATCTAAACAAACTACAAGCTTCACCTCTTAGCTCTAGCTAAGAGGTTTAGTTTACCATAGACATGATTAAGTCTAAAACTCTCAAACAAAACATTAAAAATAAACTAAGGAAGAAGAAAAACTGTAGGGCCTGTATCCTAGTCCGTACCGTTCCTTAGATCCCCGCGATCATTCCTGTCAAATTTTGACAACCTGTGACCTGTAATCGGCATTTGCAATTGACTCTAAGTCGTATCCTGTAGATTTGAGTAGACTCGACCCGAGACTTATACCATTGCGACCGCACCATCGCCGCGATTCCAATGCCGCGTCTTGCGCATCGATGCGATACCCAGACCAGGAGATGTGGGCCCGCGTTTATCTCGAAGAAACGTCGGGCATTTGCAAATCCTGAGAGAATCTCTACAACCCATTCCATCAATCAATTAAGTCTAGTCAAGTACTCAACCCATCACACCCATACCTCACATGTTACCTCTCTTACATAACCCATACCTCTCTTACACAAGCTACCCCCAAAGTCAACATTTCTCTTACACAACCCATACCTCTCTTACACAACCATCCCTCTCATCCCATCCTTCTTACACACATCAATCCTATCTCATTTCACTCCATCCCATCTCATTCTCTACCATTTTCAAGCAACTAAGGAGAGAAAACCCTAAGAAGAGAAACTCCTAAGAAGAGAAAGAACTCAAGATCAAGGCCCACTTCTTACCCCCAAATCTCACCATTCAACCCTTCAATCTTCATCATCCTCCATCAAAGAGAGAGCCAAGGAGTTTGACATTCCATAGAACCAAGAAGATCCAATGGTGGGTGTTTTATATGCTTAGATTTGTGTTTTGATGATGGGCTAAGTGGGACCTACCGATTGATGGTATGGATCTCACTTTAGACCCTAGGTGTGGCCGATGGCCCACAATGATTCATATGTTCATCCCATGATGGGGCCATTTTCCATGGACCCCATCACGATGTTTGTTTTCCTAGTGTAAAAAGGTTATCTAGACCTTGCATTTTGGTGGAGAAGGGATCTCCACTGTTGATTTTGATTGAAGGGCCCACATGTAATGGGACCCACTTGATGTATACTTTGTAATGCATGGAAGGGAGGGCTCATAGTAGCGAAGCCCTCCATTTCACGCCGTCTCTCTCTCTCTCTCTATCTCTCTCTCTTTCCCATATTCCATGGCCCACCTTGATGTATGATCCACATCGTCCACTGGTGGTGAAACCCACCTCGCTGCCTGTCCAGCGGACAGGCCTGCTGCCTGTCCGTCTGGACAAGCCCAGTGAAAAGAAAATGCAAATATCAACTTCATTTTGAGCTGAGGTGGACCACACATGTGGACCCACCTCTGATGCATGAGCTGCACCCATGCTGTCCGTCCATGGGTCCCATGTGGAAACTACTATGATGTATGTACTTTAGATCCACACCGTCCAGACCTCTAGACGGTGGGTCTGATCATGAGGGATGTGTGATATCTGAACCGTCCATCTGCTGACGGCCAACAACCACAACTACTGGATTAACGCTAGCAAGTTTTGTGGGTCCTGCATGATGCATGTATTTTATCAACCGTCCATCTGTTTTACAATCAGACTTTCCATCTATTGGACGAGCAGCCCGGGGCTGCTGTATTATCATCAGCAAGTTCTGTGGGTTTCATCCACACCGTCCATCTGCATGGACCCCACATGATGCGTGTGCTTTATTCACACTGGACCCCACAAATATACCTGCTATACTGACATCAGCAAGTTCTATGGGTTCCGCATGATGTATGTGTTACATCCAAACCGTTCATCTGCTGGGTCACACTAGCTATATAGCTGTTGTAGTGACATCAGCAAGTGTGGGCTTGATCATGAGTTATGTGTTAGATCCAAACCATCCATTCACTGCGCAAGCTCCTCTTAAGGGTTGAGAAGAAAAATAAGACAGATCTATCTATTGGATGGACCACACTGCAAAAACAGTGGAGGGTTGAATGCCTACCATTGAAACCCGTTTGGGGTTCTAAAAGTTCTGGATTAATATGGAATTTGTTTTCCCCTTAATTCAGGTCTTTGTGACATTATGAACAGATTGGAAAATAAACATTACGGTGGGCCCTGAGAGCTTCAAACGGTGAAAATCATTATCTCCATTGCTATTTGTGGTATGGTTCAGATGATCTTTGGATGTGATTCATTTTTTTGGGTAATGCTCTAAAATGATCTCTAAAAATAGATGAATGGTGTAAGTAGTAGAATACAGGACGATGGGTCCCACTTGATGTATATGAGGCCCATGTGATACGACCCACTTGATGTATATGAGGCCCTTTGTTACGGCCCATGTGATGCAGCCCACTTGATGCATATGAGGCCCTTTGTTACGGCCCTTGTGATCCAGTCCTCTTGATGTATATGAGGCCCTTTGTTATGGCCCATGTGATGCAGCCCACTTGATGTATATAAGGCCCATGTGATGCGGTCCACTTAATGTATATGAGGCCCATTGTTGTGGCCCATGAGATGAGGCCCATTGTGATGTATATTAGGCCCATATGAGAGGCCCATTGTGATGTATAAGAGGCCCATGTGTGAGGCCCAATTCCATGAGAGGCTGATTGTGATGTATTAGAGGCCCATTTGTGAGGCCCAATTTCATGAGAGGCCCATTGTATGTGTGAGGCCTGTTACGTGTGCGAGACACACCATGATGTATGTGTGACATACACACCATTCATCCATTTCCAGGGTTGTGGGTCCCATTGTATTGAGAGACCCACCATGATGTATGTGTTATATGCCCAATTATGGGCTGTCTCGTGAGGCCCGCATTGATGCATATACTATACACGCTGTCCATCCATTTTTTTTAATTAGTGTAAGGACCGAGGGCCCTGTTGTGATTTCGACTTCAATCCCAAATGGGCCGCACCTTAAGAGCAATGGTGGTTAAAGGCCCACCGTTGCAAACCTTCCTAGGGCCCATTATTAAGCCCACTTCCACCCTTACCTAGTGGGCTAACCCAAATCATTGGGTCCCCATTGATGATCGTATTACCGCCTTTCCTTATTGGGCTAACCCAAACCGTTAGGCCCCATTGATTCTTTGAATAGGTTATGACAGTCTAACATGGGCTTACCATAAAGACTACTTCGTGCCTAATGGGGCGTATCGTTCCTCTCCTACTCCTTGTATATGATATATCAGTTAAGACCGGTTATTGGCTGCTACATCTGACAATCATGCTAGTTTATTTAATCTAGTAGGACACACTAAGAACATGCTTAGTATTAATCATGATACATGCCCATACGCATCATCTATATGCTTGTTATGAGGAATGGTTGATCATATCATACGCCATTGGGCTGAGACATTTACGGGACTCTGTAAGTGCTATGGTCTCATGCTCCTTTGGTTGTCAAATTTTGATGTGTCAAAACATCTATCTGTGTCTTGTGCTTGTATGGTGATTTATATGAATTCAAGACACTGTATAAACACTTCAAGAAGCTACATTATTGAAGTTCAAGACATTACATAAACACTTCATGACATTATTGAAGTTCAAGAAGCTACGATGTTGAAGTCTCAAGAAGCTACATTATTGAAGTTCAAGAAGCTACAATGTTGAAGTTCAAGTCTTAAGAAACAACTCAAGAAATGACTTCAAGACTAATAAGCAACGCATGAAGTAGTTTTATGCTGATGAAGATCTCAAGTTTAAAGCTACAACAAGTTCAAGATCTCAAGCCTGATATGGTTCAAAAAAAAAAAAATCTACATTCGTTGAATGGTTGAAGTTCAATGTCCATACGACATGGTTCAGGTTTGAATGACCTTAGGTTGACCCTTTAAGTAGGTCACTTTGGATACATAAATCAAATGTTTATTTTACATAAGTTTGGTCTATTCTACGACCAGTCCTAGCTCTTGTTCGACCAGTCCTAGCATTGGTTCGACTAGTCCAAGAAATTCCACGACCAGTCCTAAGTTGTTGAAGATTTTTCAGAATTTTTTGGTACACCCACGACCAGTCCTGGAGGTCCTTCGACCGGTCGTAGGTGTGGCTTCGACTCGTCCACGACCAGTCGTAGAGCTACGACTCAAAGTCCAGCAACGTAATCTATGGTCCTACAACCAGTCGTAGGCTTCTCACGACCAGTCGTGGAACGACTTTCAAAGATCGCGCTTAATTTTTCAAATATCATTAGAGCTACGACCAGTCGAAGGTTTCTAAGACCAGTCGTAGGAGCGATTTTTGCTTCTATAAATTGAACACGAAATTCAGAGTTTTCACACTTCAACTCGATTCAATTCAAGAAATTTCAAGTGATCACTCTGAGATAAGTCTGTGTTTATTTTAAGCTACATTGTGCTTATTTAATATTCCTTTTTGCTAGCTTATTTAATTTGATTTTGTTTCTATATTCCAATCTTTTTTTTTGAAAAGAGGAATTATCTTATTCCTTCTTCTTGGAATCAAAATCAAATATAGCTACGTCCAACTAGTTAAAATCTAAAATCAATTAGAATTTAGAACCATATGAATGTGAGTATTGGAAATTGAACTTTGACATTCAATCATCTACTCCGATTGGTTCTACCGGGCTGCTACGAAAAGGAGAAATCCAGGTATTTTACAATTCTGTAAAATTTATTTACTTTTGGTTTTGTTTGAGGTTAAGCCAGAAAAATCTCATTGTATTGGTTTTGTTTGAGGTTAAGCCAGAAAAATCTCATTGTATTGGTTTTGTTTGAGGTTGAACCAGAAAAAAATCTCATTGTATTGGTTATCTGAGGAGAGCCAGAAAACTCAGAAAAGAGGGTTTTTGAATTGTGTAAGCCCAAGTGAAAAAGACACAATTGTAAAGGTTTTTGGTGAACCTGTGAAAACCTATTTGATAGTGAACGCTAATATCCCCTGTGTGAGGATATTAGGAGTGGAGTAGCTTTATGTGTGGCTGTTGAAAGACAGTTGGTGTACACACAGGCGAACCACTATAACTCTTTGTCTTGTGGATTGAATGCTTGCTTAATTTTCATATCTTTTATCATTCAATTGTGTGGAATGTACAAGTGGATGTGAATGTTGTAACTATTTACATTTCAAGCAAGTGTGGGGATTGTTGTAATAATTTAGATCTATACTTCTGCATTTAATTTCAATTCCTTGCTATTTCATTTACTTCTATTAAAATTGAGTCCTTGATCCAAAAGATGTTCTAGAAATAAGGTTGTCCTACCATAAGCCCTTGTTTATTATGGTGTAAGGTTGTCCTTAGAACTGAATTTGTATCAATCTCTCAATACTTATTTATCAAGGTGATTTAAATTTAGCATTGTGAATTGATTCATAATTGTAAGGCTATTGGTTTACTTTATTTCCGCTGATTTTATTTTAAATTTGGCATAGTCCTATTCACCCCCCCCCCCTCTAGGACATATAGCTTGGCCTTTTCAAGTGGTATCAGAGCCTAATAGCTCATTTTTGTTGCTTTTTATTTGGATTTATTTCCTGAGCTAACGATCTAAGCTATATAAAAAGATGTCAAATTTTGATAGCCTTTCAGTTACTAGGCCTCCACCCTTTGATGGCTCCAACTATGCCTATTGGAAAGCCAGAATGAGGATCTTCCTCAAATCAATGGATGAAAGTGTGTGGCAAGCCACAGTGACTGAATGGAATCCTCCTATCATGGAAGTAACTGGAGTTGATGGTTCAAAATCTATGAAAATTACACCGTATTTCCAATGGACCACACTTCAGAAAAATGAGAGTAGTGCTAATGCTAAAGCACTAAATGCAATCACTTGCGCACTATCACCGGATGAGTTCAAAAGAATCATATCCTGTGATATTGCAAAGCAAGCCTGGGATATTTTAGAAATGACACACGAAGGTACATCAATTGTCAAGAAATCTAAAGTCCAACTCCTCACAACTAAATTTGAAGAAATTCATATGGAGGAAAATGAAATGTTTATGGACTTTTACACTAGATTGAATGACATTGTAAACTCAATGTGGGGTCTTGGCGATAAGATCCCAGAAAGTAAAGTGTGTGCAAAAATACTACGCTCTCTTCCTGAACGGTTCAATTCTAAGGTAACCGCAATCCAGGAACTTCGTGATACGGATAATATGAGGGTAGAAGAATTAGTTGGTTCTTTACAAACCTATGAATTAAGTTTTAAAGCTCCTAAAGGTAAATCTATTGCTTTGAAGTCATCTAAAAGTATTACTCAAGAAAATTCAGATTCAGAAAAGTCTGAAGATGATATGGCCCTTTTGGCGAAAAAGTTTTATAAGATTTTCAAAAGTAAGAAAAGAGTCGACTTTCAAAAGGCAAATGAAAAGAAACGTTTTAAACCTAAGTCTAAAACTTGGAAGTCATTGAAAGATAGTCAATGTTACAACTGTCAAGAATATGGGCATTTAGCAAACAAATGTCCTAAAAAGGACAGATCCAAAAGGAAGGGTATGTTGGCTACTTGGGATGAATCGTCTGATTCTGAAGCCTCTTCTGAATCAGAAAATTTAGAAACCGAGTCGGGCAGTGAACTTAAGGCCCTTATGACTCTAGCCAAGTTTACTTTTTCAGATCACGATGATTCAACAAGTGAAGAAAATTTGGATAGTGATCATGAAAATGATAAGATCTTCAAGATGCTTACAATGCCTTATATAAGGAAAGTTGTAAAATTGCTGTCAAACTTAAACTTCAAAAAGAAAAGTTTTTTAAACTTAAAGAATGTTTTGAAACCCTTGTTTTAGAAAAATCCCAAATTTCAGATTGTTTTGAAAAATCAAAGTGTGATCTAGAATTCAAAACCTCCCTGATTGAAAATTTGAAATCTGAAAATGAGAAACTTAAAAATGAAGTATCTTCTCTTCTGAGTTTGAAGGACACATGGAGATATGCCCAAGGTGATCCAAAATTAGAAAAATTATTATCCGGATCAAGAAAATGTGGCGATCGATCCGGGTTGGGCTATGATAAAAACACATCTCCTAAACAGAAGAATACTCCTTCCAATTTTGTGAAAGGAGAGACTTCTAACTCAAAAGGAAAAGGTACTAGTCAAGTTTTTTCTAAAAATATAAAAACTTTTCAAAAACCCAAAAGCAGCTATATAAATTTCAAAAATCATATTCGAAACCCACTAGCTGAAAAAATTGTTGATTTACTTAAGTAACTATTAAAATCTAACTCTGTAGGACACTCTTACAACTGTAAACAAAAGAAGACCAACTATTCTCCTAAACCCAAAACAGTTCTAAAATGGGTTCCTAAGGTTGCCTGTTTGGTTGCTCACACTGCTTTCAAAGCTACAAGCCATTCGAAATGGTACCTAGATAGTGGATGCTCCAGACATATGACAGGCGACAAGGCACTATTCACCGATCTTAAAGATATGACTGATGGGTCAGTCACATTTGGTGATGGTAGCAACTGCAAGATAATTGGCAAAGGTACGTCCAACTCTATAACCTTCCCTTATTTAAAAATGTTTTATATGTTGAGGGTTTAAAACACAACCTGTTGAGCATATCTCAAATATGCGATAACAACCATAATGTTAAATTTTCTAATCAAGGTTGTGAAATTATAAACGAAAAGGGTTCTGTAATATTAACTGGTCGAAGAACTTCTGAAAACTGCTATATAGTAAGCAATGGTAGCTCATCTAAACAAACGTGCTACATGGTCCATACCGATGAGACAGAATTATGGCATAAATGCCTTGGACATGTACACTACTGAAATTTATACAGATTGAGCAAAAGTGAACTAATTAGAGGTCTACCTAAGATGCAAAAAGTAGACAAGATTTGTGGTGAATGCCAGTATGGTAAACAAACTAGGAGCTCTCACAAAAAGGTGAACTCCAATACCACCACAAGACCACTCGAGCTTCTCCACATGGATCTTATAGGATCAACAAGAACGGAAAGTCGTGGTGGCAAAAAGTACATCTTAGTTATTGTAGATGATTATACAAGATACACTTGGGTTTCATTCTTGAGAGACAAATCAGAAACCTTTGATGAAGTGAAAAAGATTATAAAACGATTCAAACTGAAAAATGTTCTCAAGTCAACAAGATCCGTAGTGATCATGGATCCGAATTCGAAAATAGCGGTTTTGAGAAATTCTGTAGCGATCAGGGAATATCGCATGAATTCTCTGCACCTAAAACTCCTCAACAAAATGGAATTGTCGAGAGGAAGAATAGAGTGCTTCAAGAAATGGGAAATGTTATGTTAAATAGCATGAAGCTCCCTAGGAATCTCTGGGCTGAAGCAGTGAATACAGCCTGCTACATTATTAACCGTGTTTATATTTGTAAATCTAATAATAAAACGGCTTATGAAATGTGGTTTGAGAAAAAGCCTTCTGTCAAATACTTTCGAGTTTTTGGCAGCAAGTGCTATATTTTGCGTGACCGTGAAAATTTGGGAAAGTTTGACACTAAAAGTGATGAAGGGATCTTTTTAGGATATTCTTTAAACAGTCGTGCATATCGTGTTCTGAACAACAGGACCGGTGTGATTCAAGAGTCAATAAATGTTGTGATTGACGATCTTTTGAATACACCTGTCCCTAGTTCAGATAATGATGAAGTGCTTATACTTGAAAAACAAGAAACTTCATCAAGTGAAACTAATTCTGAATTAAGGACTGTTAAAGATCATCCAACTTCTCAAATACTTGGAAACCCTCTCACTGGTGTGCGCACTCGTAGACAATTAGAGGACATATGTAACTACGTATGCTTTACATCCCAGATTGAACCGGTTAACGTAAAAGAAGCACTTTCGGATGAAAACTGGATTCTTGCGATGCAAGAAGAACTTAATCAGTTTGTCAGAAATGATGTCTGGTACCTTGTTCCTAGACCTAAAGATAAACATATTATTGGAACAAAATGGATTTTCAAAAACAAATCTGATGAACTTGGAAATATTATTCGAAATAAAGCAAGACTAGTTGTAGAGGGGTATACACAAATTGAAGGTATTGACTATAATGAAACATTTGCCCCTGTAGCTCGTCTTGAATCAATCAGACTTTTTATCTCCATTGCTTGTTTTAGGAAGATTAAAATTTACCAAATGGATGTAAAGAGTGCCTTTCTGAATGGTGATTTATATGAAGAGGTATATGTTGAACAACCTACAGGGTTTGAAGATCCTAAATTTACTGATCATGTGTATCGTCTTAAGAAGGCTCTTTATGGTCTGAAACAAGCTCCCAGAGCATGGTACGAAAAACTGACTAAGTTTTTACTGAGTCATAATTTTCAGATGGGATGTGTTGATAAGACGCTCTTTGTTAAGAAACATAACGATGATATTCTAATGGTTCAAATATATGTTGACGATATTATTTATGGATCAACCTGTACTAACATGACTGTTGAGTTTGCAGATTTGATGAAGTCTAAATTCGAAATGAGCATGGTTGGAGAATTAAATTATTTCCTAGGGTTGCAAGTAAAACAACAACCTGATGGAATTTTTATCTCTCAAACCAAATATGCTCTGAATTTAATTAAGAAATTTGGATTTGAGAAAGGTAAAAATTTTGATACTCCTATGAGTACAACTTTGAGACTCTCAAAAGACTCTACAGGTAATGATGTGGATCCTAAATTGTATCATAGTTTGATTGGTAGTTTGCTTTATTTGACTGCTAGTAGACCAGATATCGCTTTGAGTGTTGGTATTTGTGCTCGTTATCAATCAAATCCTAAAGAATCTCACTTAACTGCTGTTAAGCGGATTATGCGATATGTCGCAAGTTCTACTAAACTGGGTCTCTGGTATCCACATGAGACTAATGTTCAATTAGCCGGGTACGCAGATGCTGACTGGGCTGGAAACATTGATGATAGGAAATCAACCAGTGGTGGTTGTTTCTACATTGGAAATTGTCTTGTTTCTTGGTTTAGCAAGAAGCAAAGTTCTATATCGCTATCAACAGCTGAGGCTGAATACATTGCTGCTGGAAATGCATGTACTCAACTTGTTTGGATGAAACGTATGTTAAGCGATTATGGAATTACTCAGGATTCTATGATTTTATTTTGTGATAATTCCAGTGCAATAAATATCTCTAAAAATCCAGTTCAGCATTCACGTACTAAGCATATTGACATTAGATTTCATTACATTCGTGAATTAGTGGAAGAAAAATTAATATATTTGGATTACATTCCAACCGAGACTCAACTTGCGGACATTTTCACTAAACCGCTCGACAAAAGCAGGTTTAATAAATTAAAGTTTGATCTCGGTATGTGCAATTTAAATTGAATTTGCATGATTTGGTGTATCATAATGTACATAAGTTTGATATTTTATTTTCTTAAATTTGAAAATTATTTGAAAAAAATTGTAAATTTTGAGTCGGTACTCGACCAGTCGTGAGTGTACACGACCGGTCGTGATACGACCGGTCGAACACTTACACGACCGGTCGTGAAACTCGTGATTTCACTTTATTTTGGGGATTTGACTCTTCTTCTTCATTTCCTTTTTACTCTCCAACGGTCCTAGCTACGACCGGTCGAACCCACCTTCATGGTACTTCAAGGTTAGTGGTTCTTTTGCAATTTTCTTGTAGATTCTTATTATTGGTGTTTCAAATCTCATTCTTGTAGAATCTATTTGGTCATTCATTGCAAGTTTGGGGTTTTATCTTGAAAAATCTGTTCTATCAAAACCCCATTTCTTCTATCTTGCATCTTTTTGTTTCCTTGAGTTCTCCTTTGAAAATGGATGCTAGAGGTAAAAAGAAAACTACACGAGGTCCCTCTTCATCTAGATCAGCATCTATTGCACAACGTCATCTTCGCTCTCCCGAAAATGCTCCTTCTAATGCTCGGGATTTGCGTATGCGCAATGTTATTGTTGAGCGTCCTGTAAATGTTAATCACATTGCTTCATTTGGTATCCTTCCTCTGTTGGAATCTGTGGGATGGGATAACATCTTGCATTGGGGTGGAGCTGCATACCAGTCCATTGCCCAATCCATGTTTGCATGTATCTGTGATTTTTCTCTTGAGAATTTAACTTTTAAAATTGATACTCAAGAAGGATTATTTTCAGTGGATCGACATTTGATTGCTCACATTATGGAAATACCTGTCAATGATGAGGGCATTCCAATTCATATTTTACATGACAGACTCTCAGAATCTGAACGAAAAATGCTTACTAGAGATTTATGTAATTTGGATGTTCACTGGACTCATAAAGGTCATGCACTTCCCTCAAGGTACTTGTTACCCAGACAGTACTTCATAGGATTTTCATCTCAAATCTTTATCCACGTTCTGGTAATAAAACCGAACTCACTGCTTTCATGGTTCGTGTTTTGCATTCTGTCATCTCTGGTGCAAAAATATGTCTACCTTCTTTAATTTGTCATTCCATTATTCTGTCTCGTCACCATCCAGGACATAGTGATATTCCCTTTGGTTATTTGTTGACTATGCTGGCAAATCATATGCTCGTGGCTATGCCTGCTAGAGAAAAACCCATCCATCATCTCCCTTTTAATAATTCCAATATTAACAAGATGAATTTAGAATTGGCTGATGGCCAAGTGGATGCTGGTAGCAGTGGTGCTGAAGCAGGAAATGCAGATCAAGCTGGTGATCTTCCTGAAGACGTGAATATGGATGATTTATTTGAAGAACTTGAGTCAGACTCGGCTGATGATCTTGATTTTCAGCCTTCTGATTTTGATGAGAGACTGAATTCCCTTCAAGAGCAGGTGGCTCAAATTCGTGTTACCCAAGACACGCAATTTTCTTATTTACACAAATATATGAGGCGGGTTGCTAGGGGTTTACACAAAATTGATCCATCTAATCCTGCTCCCTCTTCTGGTTCTGACTGAATTTTTGATGGGTCTGTAATAATTTTTTTTATGTCTGAACTTTACATGCTTACTGACTTTTTGAATTATGCACTATGCTCTCTTGAATCAACTCCTATTTTCATTATCATTGTTGCACTTCTTCCTTTGTCATTTTGTGTCAAAAAGGGGGAGAAGTTTTGGGAGGCTTTGGCTTTATTTGAATTTAATGATTATGATGTGCACCTATTACTCAGGGGGAGTTAAGCTTCTCAGGGGTAGGTATGGGAGAATGATGCTAGTTATTACTTATCATATCTATATAACTGTGCATGCTTATCATATCTATATAACTGTGCATGCTTCTCTATTTTGAACCTGTTGTGCCTGTACTTCTCTTATTTCTATTGGAAGTATTATTATTTGGGTGTTTTGTCACAAATTTGACAAAGGGGGAGATTGTAAGTGCTATGGTCTCATGCTCCTTTGGTTGTCAAATTTTGATGTGTCAAAACATCTATCTGTGTCTTGTGCTTGTATGGTGATTTATATGAATTCAAGACACTGCATAAACACTTCAAGAAGCTACATTATTGAAGTTCAAGACACTGCATAAACACTTCATGACATTATTGAAGTTCAAGAAGCTACAATGTTGAAGTCTCAAGAAGCTACATTATTGAAGTTCAAGAAGCTACAATGTTGAAGTTCAAGTCTTAAGAAACAACTCAAGAAATGACTTCAAGACTAATAAGCAACGCATGAAGTAGTTTTATGCTGATGAAGATCTCAAGTTTAAAGCTACAACAAGTTCAAGATCTCAAGCCTGATATGGTTAAAAAAAAAAAATCTACATTCGTTGAATGGTTGAAGTTCAATGTCCATACGACATGGTTCAGGTTTGAATGACCTTAGGTTGACCCTTTAAGTAGGTCACTTTGGATACATAAATCAAATGTTTATTTTACATAAGTTTGGTCTATTCTACGACCAGTCCTAGCTCTTGTTCGACCAGTCCTAGCATTGGTTCGACTAGTCCAAGAAATTCCACGACCAGTCCTAAGTTGTTGAAGATTTTTCGGAATTTTTTGGTACACCCACGACCAGTCCTGGAGGTCCTTCGACCGGTCGTAGGTGTGGCTTCGACTCGTCCACGACCAGTCGTAGAGCTACGACTCAAAGTCCAGCAACGTAATCTATGGTCCTACGACCAGTCGTAGAGATCTACGACCAGTCGTAGGTGACCCACGACCAGTCGTAGGCTTCTCACGACCAGTCGTGGAACGACTTTCAAAGATCGCGCTCAATATTTCAAATATCTGTTAGAGCTACGACCAGTCGAAGGTTTCTAAGACCAGTCGTAGGAGCGATTTTTACTTCTATAAATTGAACACGAAATTCAGAGTTTTCACACTTCAACTCGATTCAATTCAAGAAATTTCAAGTGATCACTCTGAGATAAGTCTGTGTTTATTTTAAGCTACATTGTGCTTATTTAATATTCCTTTTTGCTAGCTTATTTAATTTGATTTTGTTTCTATATTCCAATCTTTTTTTTGAAAAGAGGAATTATCTTATTCCTTCTTCTTGGAATCAAAATCAAATATAGCTACGCCCAACTAGTTAAAATCTAAAATCAATTAGAATTTAGAACCATATGAATGTGAGTATTGGAAATTGAACTTTGACATTCAATCATCTACTCCGATTGGTTCTACTGGGCTGCTACGAAAAGGAGAAATCCAGGTATTTTACAATTCTGTAAAATTTATTTACTTTTGGTTTTGTTTGAGGTTAAGCCAGAAAAATCTCATTGTATTGGTTTTGTTTGAGGTTAAGCCAGAAAAATCTCATTGTATTGGTTTTGTTTGAGGTTGAACCAGAAAAAAAATCTCATTGTATTGGTTATCTGAGGAGAGCCAGAAAACTCAGAAAAGAGGGGTTTTTGAATTGTGTAAGCCCAAGTGAAAAAGACACAATTGTAAAGGTTTTTGGTGAACCTGTGAAAACCTATTTGATAGTGAACGCTAATATCCCCTGTGTAAGGATATTAGGAGTGGAGTAGCTTTATGTGTGGCTGTTGAAAGACAGTTGGTGTACACACAGGCGAGCCACTATAACTCTTTGTCTTGTGGATTGAATGCTTGCTTAATTTTCATATCTTTTATCATTCAATTGTGTGGAATGTACAAGTGGATGTGAATGTTGTAACTATTTACATTTCAAGCAAGAGTGGGGATTGTTGTAATAATTTAGATCTATACTTCTGCATTTAATTTCAATTCCTTGCTATTTCATTTACTTCTATTAAAATTGAGTCCTTGATCCAAAAGATGTTCTAGAAATAAGGTTGTCCTACCATAAGCCCTTGTTTATTATGGTGTAAGGTTGTCCTTAGAACTGAATTTGTATCAATCTCTCAATACTTATTTATCAAGGTGATTTAAATTTAGCATTGTGAATTGATTCATAATTGTAAGGCTATTGGTTTACTTTATTTCCGCTGATTTTATTTTAAATTTGGCATAGTCCTATTCACCCCCCCCCCTCTAGGACATATAGCTTGGCCTTTTCAGACTCCTTATGAGACGGAGTGCCCCACATGATCGCATGGTACGTGCAGGGGTGATGCATGACTGGATGGTGTGACTCATGCATTTCGCATTCTGTGTGACATGATTCACTATATGCCATAGCGGCATCAGGGTTGTGGCCTCCACAGACATATCGTGGATGGTTAGATTGGATACCGAAAATATTGGTTCTAGCACTGTGGGTACATAGGATGTCCTTGGGTGAGAGTCTCATAACCTTTTTGGTATTAGGAGATGCTCCAACGTCTAGACCGAGTGAATACATGAGCGCACGCACCAAATACCAGTAGGCCGCGTCTTTCACTGTGTCGTGGTCAGTTGGGAGGGGGTGTGGCCTTATCTGCCTGAGTGAGGGGGTTGTAAGGTAGGCTGAGTTTGACCAGCTCGCAAATGGGTCCGCTATCGACGAGTCGGGTAGGTATTGACAGACTACTGATCAGGCGGATAGTGTGGTCTCTTCCACTCGCTGGGTTGTGTGGCTAATGAGGTGGCAGTCAGCGTGGAGTGTACTAGACCTTGGTGATATCCCAGAGAGGAACTGTACTGATATATGTACTTGATATGAAGACTGGCATGCTTGCGTTGCATCTTGCGTATGACATTTGGCTATGTAGGCCTTGCATTGCATAACCTTAGTATGGTTGATAACATTCATGGACTTATCGGTATTTCCACTTACTCTAATATTGTATGCTTGGTACATGCATTGTGCACACATGCACACACCCTCTAAGCTTTTGTAAGCTTATGCACGACCGTTGCGTGCAGGTGACGTTGGATCGCAGCATTGCTGAGGTAGGAGCGCGTATTAGATCATTTTGGAGCTTTTTGATTATCTTGTATTTCCCTTTCCTCATTATACTTAAAGTTTTTGATATAGTGGATATGTGGTGATGTTGTTTTGTGACTTGGTTATGCTTGTGGTTATGCTCCTTTACAAAAAATAAATCATACTAAAAATCCTCATTGTAGAATACCAGGATCGGAATTTGGCGTATGGGTGCCAGGAGCCGAAAATGGGGTACTACAGAGGCTGTCGGTGTCGGATTCGGCGATCGGGGTTTCTATGAGCAGTTCTGAGTTTAGGGCATGATTAAAACTCTTGGAAAGTTTCTCCACCCTTTTGCCCTACTCCTTGAACCCTAATTCCTTCTTAGAACTCCTTGAAGAATCCAAATATATAAGCTTTGTTCGGTCGACTTTGGAAACTGCCTCAAATTTATTCACTCTTTGTAATGCCTTCAATGCCATCGAACATGCCTTCGCTGTCATTGAAGGTGTATCCTAGTTCAAATCGGATTCAGAAGTTCACGCCTTTATGCACTGTGTAAGTCTTTGATGCCATCGAACATGCCTTTGATGTCATCGAATAAACCTTCGATGTCATCGAAGGGTGTTCGATCAATCAAAAATGTGTCTAGAAAGTTCCAGTGAGTTGCTCCAGAAATCTTCGAATTTCTCGATCCCATCGAACGGGTTTCGATGTCATCGAGCTGGTCTTCGATGAATCGAATAGGTCTTCGATGAATAAAAGGATTGTGCCCAAATAGTCTAGCAACCAAACTAAATTTTCATATAATTCTCGATGCAATCGAATGGACTTCGATGTCATCGAACACTAAGATTTCATCGAAGGGTGTTCGATGTCATCGACAGTGAAGTTCAACAACTTCTAATTTATGTACTTTACACTTTCGACTTCTGTCCTTCTCCACTTGGTTTCTTTAAATCTTGGGGTCTTGAAATCTTCAATGTTGGTCTCATATGATCCATCCCTTGCTTTAGTGATCATCAAGCATCATTTTCCATGCTTTTAACACTTTTCCATTCCAAGTTCTCAGATTCACCTCGTAAGACAACATGCATAAAATATACCAATTAAGGATTTTCCTATTCTATAACACCCTGAAAATCGACACCCGAGTACAGAGACCCCGTTCCTGAATTTCTGAGTGTTAACCAAACATAGATTCACATGTGATCTCGTTTAGATTTACATTCTTTCTACACAAGAGTAATCAAAGTAATGCAATTCAATTTAGCGGATCCACAACAAGGTAGAGATAACAAAAATCTAGAATTATAGGGCTAATGGTAAAAATACAATTCTAATAGTGGTGATTGCCCAAAATGGGGATTATATAACCTACAATATACATACCCAAAATGATTAAAGTGTAGATTTTTCAGTTGGTCCAATCCTCTGAAACACAACGTCAGTGGTGCAAGCCACTCTAAGCTCACCCGTCTGAGATCTCAATAGTACCTACATTAATAATATTAACTCTAAGTTATGCATGTTATCATTCCACTAGCACCAGTAATCATAAAACAACTTAAACACCCAGTTCCTAAATGCTCTTATTAATGCACCTGCATACTGTCATGAGATGATGCATGCCCTCCCAATCCAACACTCTCTCATAAGCAACTCTGATACCTCATTCGCAAATGCCAACACTCCCTCAACACGCGACCACAATGCTTAAGTCACCACAACCTATGCTAATGCAATGCGATGAATGTTCATGTTAGCCAAGTGTTTAATTTTGTCCGTTCATCCAGCAAGATTGGAGAAGCTGAAACACCTCCATTTAATCAATGGCCTTATTCAGATCACTTGGCCCAGGGCGGTAGTAACAGTTTTGAGCCTGCGATGCATGATCCAAATTTAGGTATCACCCATTTATCACACAAATCAATAATTCCAAAGGTAAGGCATGATACCCAAAGGTGTGAGGATCAACTCGATATGGGTCGTCACCCAAATATCGAGTATGATCACTCAGTTTCGAGGTGCAGGCTTATGACAACAAGGAAAGGGGCTCGTCACCCGCTTTTATTCATGCCCGGGTCCTTCGAACGGTACTCTAGCATGGAACCATTGGCTGTGTAATTTGATGGGAGCTATTCGAACAAGGATCTATCACCTCGTGTGCTCACTAGTCACTACGGGGTGGTTCGTCACCCCAGCGTAGGTTGACAGAACGGACACAGTGTCCCATACCACCATGCCCGGATCCCGAGACTTGGGAATCGTATCACTAATGGTTATTAGTAGGCCTCTCTATGGTATGGGGTGCTCCAGATTTAGGCAGGCGAGATCATACATGGTAAACACAAATGGTTAGTTGGCTGTTAGGTGTTGAGGGTCAAATATTGCATATTATCCCCCATTTATTGCTTGGTTTTATGAACATGATAATGCTTAATGTTCTATTTTAATCATGTTTGTGTTGCAAGGTGAATTTAAGAGCCTGGATTGAAAAGGATGTTAAAAGCATGGATTTAACGCTCAAGAATCACCAAAGCCAAGGATGGATCTTATGAGACCAAGAATGAAGAATTCACATGCCAAAGATCTAAGAAAATCAAGTGAGGAATGAAGAGCATTTAATACTAGAAGTGAAGAAAAGGAACCCTAAAAATTTGCTTCCTTCGACTCGAACTCAAGCAACAAAATCTTCTAAATTCCCGTCACCCTCGACCAGTCGAAGGTTGTCCTCAACCAGTCTAAGGTTAAGTAGATTTTGTGCGAATTGCATAAATTTGAGGCTGTTTCTGAATTTTTTCAAGTTAGTACGAAAGGAGGTGCCACAAAACTATAAATAGGAGTCCCTAGGACGTTCCTAGGTATCTTTTAGTGTTTAAGGAGTAGAGAAAAAGGGTGGAGCCACCGTCCGGGAGTTTTTCTTCTTCTTCCTTAGTTGATCTTTTTGTTTTGTTAAGAGTTCTTAGTTCAATCATGTCTATGGTTGGCTAAACCTCTTAGCTATGGGTAAGAGGTAAAGCTTGTAGCGTGATTGGGATGTTTGCTTTATTTTAATTCATGTTTTGTTGAACTCTCTTGAATTCTAGTTTGATTATGAAGGAATATTTTTAGTTTTTAATGGTTTGTTGTGATAAATTACAATAGATTTGCGATAGCTTGAGATATTTTCTTTTCCTGAATTGAGATTGTGAAATTAGAAAATCTTGTTGTTTGCCTTGTCTCCTGGGCATGGTTAGGTGATGGAATCACTTCCAAATCATCACAACTCTCATCTATTGATGATTAGATCCATGAGAAGTTCAGAGATCTGACAAATCTCTTCTTACCAATTGGATAGGATAGGACTCTGATTCCAGTTGTGTCATTGAATCATGCAAGGTAGATTCTCAATTGCTACAAGTGGATCCTTGGCACCCTAATTCCCACCTTTAAATTCATTGGTTTTAATTACTTTAATCACAATTACTCTCTTAAATATTCCAGATTTAGGTTTACATCTTCTTCTAGTTCTACTTTTAGTTGCTTTCAGAAACGTACGAGATTAGTCCATGTGGATTCGACCTCAGTCTTATTGAGATTATTATTACATCTACTTGGGGTTGTGAACAAGTTTTTGGTGCTGTTGCCAGGGACTAACGGTTGTGTTTTTCTGAGATTAGATAGTTTTGAAATTAGTTTAAGATTAGGGTTTTCTGAATTATTTTAGAAACTAGCCTTGCATCCTATTTCTAGGTTTAGAAACTTTCCTTTTCTATTTTAGAAACTACCTTCTAATTCTAAGTTTAGAAACTTTCCTAATTTGTTTTTATAAATTAACTTTTTCTCTTTTTAGAAACTTTCTATTTTCTGTTTTTAGAAACTTTCCTTTTTTGTTTTTAGAAACTAGGTTGCTTTTATTTATTTATTTAGAAACTAATTCACTTTCTTTTTTCTTTTGTAGGATCCTAACATAGATCTTCTCCAATCTGGTAACTTCTTTCTAACTTCTCCTCTACTTACTTTCCATATTGCTGTATGATTTTTCTTTTATTCTCTTTTAAGATAAGGTTTAGGATTAGGGTTTCACCATGTATATGCAAGAGTGGGAACATCAATATGATGAGCTAGAGGATGCGAGAAATTGTGAAGGGCTGTCAGATGATTATGTTAGAAAATCACCTATGTCTCAAATTTTTTCTGGAAACATCATCGAGAACCAAATAGAATACAATGCTCCACCGGTTAAGAAATCCTTATGCGATCATATGCGGGAGAACAATTACACCCCACTGATTAAGAAAATAGTATGTGAGTATTGGGGTTATCATAACTATGGTAGTGAGAATTATTATCACCCATCAACAAGAAGAAAACAATGAGAGATTATATTATGGGTGATAATATGTATCAACAACCATCAAATTCTCCCACCTATGATTCGTATGACTATAATCAGTGAAAACATCAATATTGGAAAGATGAACCAACAATACATCATAGTGACATTTCTCTTGGATCTTCTACCTTTGAAATCCAACTAGAAACGATCCAAGAGGATTCACTTTAGGGTTACATAGACAATTTTGCTGGCATCAGAAGAACGATAAAAGCGCTTGAATCGCGCCTCGATAAGCTAATGGAGGATAGTTCACGCCAGCCTCGACCCAATCCAATTTTTCATTCTTAACTTCCTACTGATGATCAATGGAAAAATCAACATTGAAGAGATGAATCGCCAATTGATTTTACTGACTACTCCCTTGGATTCCCTACTTATGAGATTCAATTGAAAATAATCCAAGAGGAGTCAATTCAGAAACACGTAGATGCTAAAAAATAATTCAACGAATATGTCACACAAGCAGTTGTAGGTATTCTGAAATCATTCAAGGCAATTGAACCCACCATTCAAGAACGTCAGTCACATCTTAATGAGGAAGAAGAGGCTAGTTCATACCAGCTTCAATCCGATCCGGAAACACAAAGTGAGGAAAGTGATCCTAACTCGCTTGTGAAGAGTACTGAAATTGAGAATGAAGAGTTGAATTTTGTTAATATGGTTCAATTTTTAGAAGAGTTGATTTCGATGACTGTCCAAAGGAGTGATCAAGAGACATGGGTGTCTTTCAAATATAATGATACTGACACACACCAGTCAAATGACACACTTGACTTCAATGAGGAGGAAGAGGCTAGTTTATTTGGGCCTCAACCTAACCTAGAAAAACAGTGTGAGGTAAGTGATCTCATCCCACTTGTGAACTATACTGAATTAGATGATGATAGGTATTGGGATGAGAATCATGAGTTTACAGGCCAAATTCCCCTGGAGTCGATCCCAAGTTTGGTCCAGGTCAATGATTAAGGGGTATAGGATGTGGTCGACCATAATGATTTACTCCACCCATCTAACATATCTGATTTAAATGTGGAGGACGAGCCACTTTTAACCAACCCTTCCAACTCTTGTGAGGCATGTTTAGACCACTCCCCTGATTTAACTTATAAGATGGTTAGGGAGATGGATGAGTTGCCCGATATGACTCTGGAATTTGAAACCACCTAGTTGAGGCCACCATTTGAGCTGTACACTTTTGACGATTCAATGCCTTTATTGGAAAGCTTCAATAAACAGAGTCTTCACATCAATGTTCGCCTAGTGATCCTCAATCTGTCTGTGCAAGGCAAGACTAAGAGAGTATGTGTCCATCCACTTTCAAAGACAATGGAATCCTTGGGCAGATCATCACAAACTTCGATGTGGAGAATGAGCCACTCTCAACTGAATTTCCCAATTCTTCAGAAGATTTCTTAGCACACAGTGCAGATTCAAACAATCCCATAATAGAAGACGTAGTGAATGCCTTGCAAGACAACATCTCGGTAGTTGTTACCGATCAAGAGAACCCTTATTCTGAAACCCTTCCCTCCACATATCCTAAATGTTTACTATCACATGAGGGAGAGCTGACAATTAAACCGAAGTCTGAAACTTTAGAATGTGTTGAGACTACATCATTTACTTAGAATTTTTTTGAATTTTATCTACTCGTAATCTCTGATTCACCATGGGGTACTAACTCTGAAACTTTCCCTATCACAGGTTGTAACGCCCTGAAAATCAGGGGTCGAGCATAAACTCAAATCCCGAGTTCCAACGCATCACTTATGCAATAAAATGAATTATGATTGAATGTTGTCTGTATTAGTGCATTGAACATGAGTGAGATTAAGCCAAAACAACATATCATACTCCAGAGACAGTTAAATTGCAAGCGGAAGACTATGATAGATATATAAAATATAAAAACTATGGTGAGTCTCCAGAGTGTGATAATGTTACAAGGTTAACTATTTACAAGTATAATTCTAAAATATACCAAATGTGTAAGTGTAATGTCTTCTATCCCAAGTACCATAACCCCGTCAATACAATACCAGGTCTTCATAGACCTGTCAGAGAGTTACATGTAGGAGGACTCCTCCTCAACATCATAGTAGTAGTCCGGCTCTGCTTCATAAGCATCGCCATCACCTGAAACTCAACAAATTTGGTTGGTGTGTACAACATCGTCCCGTAACGTGGGAGTGAGTGATCAACTCAGTGGAACAATAAAGCATAGGTTAACATGTTATCAACTCAGTCAAGCAGTAAAGATAGAGCAGCACAATCAAACAATTCTAAATACTCTTATTAATGCAAATATGAATGCAGTCATGATGTATGCCCTCACCACACCCTCCCTCGTGCGACACCATCTTACGTTCACGGCAGGCTTTCATCCCTCGGTGCTCCACATCTTCCAGGCACATGCAATGCGATGATGAGCATGATTACCGAGTTATTATTAGTCCATTTCAAACAGCAGTATTGGGAAACTAAGGTACCTACCTTGTATCATTCCCAAACATGATCCATTCTAGGGTCGTCAGTCCTAGTTAATCTCATACGATGGTGTGTTTCTAGGTCGCTGTAAGGGCTGTCAGGGCTGTTACACGGAACTGTTACACCACTCCCCCATCACCCTTTTAACGGTTCATCACTAAATTGATACAGGCCTAGTTCATACTCTATACACTGCGGCAAAACTCGTCACCTCACCGCAAATTCAGAGTATGTTCGAGGTCACTACAAAGGGTTGTCAGGGTTGTTACACGCATTCGTTGCACCACTCCCCTATCACCTTATCAATGTAGGCCGACAACACGAATATAGTGTCCCATACCACCATAATCGGCTCACGAGTCTGGTTGCTCACTGGTCACTACGGGGAGGCACGTGGCCCCAGCGTAGGCCGACAGCTCGACCACGGTGTCCCATACCACCATGCCCGGCTCATGAGTCTTAGCGGATCGAGGTACCATGGTTAACGGGATTTCACTGGTAAGTTTGGTACCCTAGGCTCAAGCAGTAGCGTCCAAACATGGTGAACATACATTAGACAGATCGGGTTACTTGACGAACTCGGCTAGCTCGAGCGCATAACAAGTTGGACGACATGAAGTGCATAAGCACTTCGCATGGCCAACCACTATCGCCAACCGAAGTATGACTCGGGTTCGTCGAACACATCTCACATGGCAAATGAATCTCAGCCACGAATTCAATCCCGTTACCGATTGCCTGGACTATAATCATAGCCCCAAACACAATTAATCCATGACCAGAAGCATGTAGAGTAAAGTAGAATAAACAAAGTAATTTAAGCATGTTGACAAGCATGTCATAAGACATGTAATAAAGCACAATATAAACAGGAAATACAAACACCTATATTTCATAAGTAAGCGGTTAAATTAAACAAGCAACATGGAGGAAATCATATACATCTCTAAGGTAGCTGAGAATCCTATCTCAACACCCTTATACATTACAATTTACTAACTACTACTCATTCAGACATTTCAACAACCACTTTAACTACATACATCAACATACATGACGTATGTTGATCACATAGGTATAAGGCCAAATCCTTTCACTAGGGAGTTGCCCTAATCATAACACGTGTGCACCCACGACGGATAGTCATGGCAAGCAGGAATCCAAGTTCCACGTTCATTGGAACATTTTCACAAACACTTGGGCTACACAATTTATCATATATAGTGTATATTGGCCGTGGCGTAATTTAGGGCAAATCCTTTCGTCAAAGGAGTGTCGCCTATACAACAATCATGTATCCATGACAATCAGTCATGGCGAGCACGAATGTGAATTCTATATTCATTCGGTCATTTTCACAAACACTTAGAATACACTATTTCAACATATATAGTGTATATTAGCAAAAACATGTGTTAGGATGAACCCTTTCACCAAATAAGTATTTTATCCATATATGATATATTCATACAGCAAATAATCATGGCAAACACATTTCCAAAATTTATACATATACAGTACTTCCTACAAATACCTAGAGTATGTAAAATTCCATATTCTTCATCTTTAATCGAAACGGAAAACAGACAGCACTTTGTACATGTGCAATTGCATGCAGATCATGAATCTATCATTATCTGACATTGAAAGCGTTGAAAACCATAACCTATATACCTAAAGTCCGCACCTTTTATCGTAGAATCGGAAAGAACTCAATAGATTTGCTAGGCTTTCGTATACAGCAGTTTGGCGACCTATAGAACGAAATAGGTTAGCTATTTCATAACTACAACTATCAAAACCCTAAAACAGATTAGGGTTAGATTTTCTTACCTAGAAATGGAGCTGCAATTGCCGGGGAAAGTGATTAGAAATGAGTGGTGTAGCTTGTGTAGCGGCAGGGTAAAGTGGCAGGGAGATTCCCCCACTTCTCTCACACTTTCTCTCTCTTTTCTCTCTTCTCTCTCCTAGGTTTTCTCCCAAATTCGCATGGACTAAATGAAAGAGGTTTTAAGGTCCTTATATAGGCTAGAATATTACCAGAATAGACTCCAGGTCAAGGTATACTTGGGTTATAGCCAAAGTGGCCCTGTTCTGTCTTAACGGAGCACTTCTGGCGGGCCCCCTTGAGCCAAAGGTCGGACTTAAGCTCACAGACATTGGATCTAGGTTCCATTATGTTTTCATTTCAGTCGGATTCCCAGATCACGCGTGGCGGACCAGTTTCAGTTCAACAGTCAGTGGATCACGATCGGAGATTCCGAGTACATGGATATGTTTGGGAAAATATCCCTGATTCGAGGGTGTAATTTGGCCTGATTCTGACGGTCTAGTTGCTTAATACTGATCCGCAAGCGAGAGGTGCCAGATTTCATAAATTTATATTTTATTTTGAATTAATTTCACATTTCTCACACTCCCCGCTCTGAGCTCAAGCGAATAGCGCTGGGACACTATCTGGATTTGATTTTCGAGATGGTTGTCAAGCCCAGCAAGGCGGTCCTAATTCCTTAACTTCGTGTTAATCGGACTTCCGACGTGTGGTCCAGATCTGATACGGAGTTTCGAGATGCTCCCGAGAGCAGCCGGGTAATGAGTTTGATCCTAGGTTTTAGGGTAACCTAGCGTCAGTGAATCTACAAGTTTTGGGTCTTACAGATCGTATTTAAAGTGATTGGTGCTAATTTCACAGGTACTCTAGTTTAACACTAGCTAATTCTCGCCTAATTTCTAAAGGATTTAGTCCTGTATGATTTCTGTCTGAGGTGGTACTTAGTCCTTTGTAGAAATGTTTAGTTTAAGTATTGTTCTTCATCACATAAACTTTAAGATAGTGTTTAATGTGAAAGTACTTAGAAGGATTTAAAGAATGAGGTGGTGAAAGGTGAGATTTGTGAAGGAAAAGGGTTAACAAGTGATTTTAGACTGTGGGATTGAGTTCTGACAGGTTAATAAGGTATTAGGAGCGACCCATTGCCTAAGGACGTCTAATTCCAGGTCAGCAAAAATCCAGGATGTTACACAGGTGAATCATATATACTTTGGATACCTCAGGAGATTAAAAGGAAACCTTATGCTGAGGTCCATAAATTTCTCTGAAAATTCATGCTCCACGGCATCTAAGCCGATTACAAAAAGGGCTAGATGATCTTATTGAGAAACCTACTGAGAAATTTATCAAGATATTGGCCGAATGAGGAACCTTATGGCATGACTGAGTAGCTTTTCCCTTGCTTTCCTAGTTTAGGATTAGTTTATTGCTTTCATAGGACTAAGGTAGTTTGCTTTCGTTGTTTATGATAGTTTGCTTATACTTTGTTGAGTTTTGTTTTGTGCTAACCTATCTTCACACTAAGATTATTGGAAACACCTCAGAATTCCTTCTTCAGGTATTACCTTTTCATCACTTCCCTTTTCTTTTCATTGCCTCTTTTACATTGCATGCTTATTCTTTTACATTGAGGACAATGTAAATTTCTTGGTTGGGGATGGGGGATTAGGCAACCTAATCAGTGTTTTCTTAGTTTGAGCAAAAATTTTAAATTTTTTTAATATTTTAAGTTAAAATCTGTTTGGGAAGTGATGAATTGTGTACTTAAGAATGCCTTGATTATGATAAGATAGATATTGAATCTTAAATTGCTGGAGTCTAGTCATCTAAGTAATTTATCGCCTAAGTACTTGCATTCAATTACTTAAGATGAACTTTGAATATCATGTTAAATCATAAGACACATTCAAATTGTTTTCTATGAATAATGCTAGAATATCTTATTGTTAGTATGTGAATCATTGAAAGATATTGAGAATTGATTTGGAGAATTTTATCGACCTTAAAAGAAGAAAAGGACCAGTTAAAAAAATAGGAGATCGATGAAAAGGTCATGTATGGTGAAAAGACTGAAAAAGTTTGAAAAAGAATGAAAAATCTGAAAGTAAAGAGAAAAGACTGAAAAGACTGAATGAATACAAATGACCGTCGATATAAAATCAAAAACTGAAAAAAGAAGGAAAAGGGGATGAGTTCGAAATCAGTACTTGAGTTTTCAACCAATCTTGAAGTGATGAGCATGGCTAACATTATGATAAGATAGTATTTTTATGAGAAATAAGTTGATTTTCACAGAGCACATTGAAAAACTTGATATGCGAACTATGCTCTGACTTAATAGATAAAGAACTTATTTGATTGATTGCTTATATAATTTGGCTCTAGGTTTTCAAAATTCACCTTCTCATCTTGAGTCTACTAATTCATAATTGATTACACAAAAGATTGTTTTCTGAAAAAGGTTTGAACATTGAGTATTGAAGTTCATTTTTCATATACTTTGCTCAGGACTAGCAAAATGTTGGTTGGGGATTGTATTGAGGGTCAAATATTGCATATTATCTCCCATTTATTACTTGGTTTTATGAACATGGCAATGCTTAATGTTCTATTTTAATCATGTTTGTGTTGCAAGTTGAATTTAAGAGCTTGGATTGAAAAGAATGCTAAAAGCATAGATTTAGCGCTCAAGAATCACCAAAGCCAAGGATGGATCTTATGAGACCAAGAATGAAAAATTCACATACCAAAGATCCAAGAAAATCAAGTGAGGAATGAAGAGTATTGAAGACTTGAAGTGAAGAAAAGGAACCCTAAAAATCTGCCTCCTTCGACTTGTCGCTCGACTAGACGAAGATTCGACTCGAACTCCAGTAACAAAATCTTATCAATTCCCGTCATCCTCGACTAGTTGAAGGAGCCCCTTCGACCAGTCTAAGGTTACGCAGATTTTGTGCGAACTGCACAAATTTGAGGCGGTTACCGGATTTTTTCATGTCGATGTGAAAGGAGGTTCCGTGAAACTATAAATCGGAGTCCCTAGGACGTTATAGGGTTTAAGGAGTGGAGCAAAAGGGTGGAGCCACCGTTCGAGAGTTTTTTTTCTTCTTCCTTAGTTGATCATTTTGTTTTGTTAAGAGTTCTTAGTTCAATCATGTCTATGGCTGGCTAAACCTCTTGCTGGGGTTAAAAGGTGAAGCTTATAGCATGATTGGGATGTTTGCTTTGTTTTGATTCATGTTTTGTTGAACTCTTTTGAATTCTAGTTTGATTATGAAGGAATAATTTTAGTTTTTAATGGTTTGTTGTGACAAATTACAATAGATCTGCAATAGCTTGAGATATCTTCTTTTCCTGAATTGAGATTGTGAAATTAGGAAATCTTGTTGTTTGCCTTATCTCCTGGGCATGGTTAGGTGATGGAATCACTTCCAATTCCTCACAACTCTCATCCATTAATGATTAAATCCATAAGAAGTTTAGAAATCTGACAAATCTCAGCTTACCAATTGGATAGGATAGGACTCTGATTCCAGTTGTGTCCTTGAATCATGCAAGGTAGCTTCCCAATTGCTACAAGTGGATCCTTGGCACCTTAGTTCCCACCTTTAAATTCACTAGTTTTAATTACTTTAATCACAATTACTCTCTCAAATTTTCCAGATTTAGGTTTATATCTTTTGTAGTTCTAGTTCTAGTTGCTTTCAGAAACGTACAAGATAGTCCATGTGGTTGTGAACATTAAGCTAATTCGGTTGACTCAGACTAGTTTTGGCATAAACGACATAGGGTACAAGCATCCCGTGTAGTCCGACTACCATCAGTTATCTGTGTTCGGCTCGGATCAATTGGACTAGTCTGGGGAGACCGACCTGGTCAGGGCCGCCCTCATGGATTTATGGTTTGCTGGCCAACCTGACAATGCAGGTAGTCTCGGTCAGTCAATCGCACTAATAATTTGACTAACGTGACTAAATGGAAGGATGTAAATGGTAATTCAGAGTATTCTACTTTATTGGGCATTTTATCGAACACGTTGGTGGCATTACACTAAGATAACAATTTATGTAAGTGAGTGGCGATACAAGTGCACTGGTTAACAAGCATTTATCTATGCAGTATCTCAATCATCAATCGGCACTGATCATCACACATTCATCCATGCTCAACCAATAGTAACTAGCATTGGTCAACATGCATTCTTACATACTACACAATCATAAATCAACACTAATTATCATGCATTGGCCCATACATTACCCAAATCAATAATTAACACTGGTTAGAATGCATTCATCTGTTAGTGCACCCGTTTGCACATATGTTTGTCAATCACGTGATTAGTTGTGTCAAGTAGTCGGATGAGTCCTTTGCAAATAAAGACCGACAACGTAACTGGAGCAGAAGTCTGAGCTAAAAAGTCAGAATCCAAAGAAGCTTCTACGATCAGGATCTTGCCTATAGATGACTCTAACCCAAATAGGAAAACCCACGTAGGTCATCTATTCAAGCCAATTCCAAGTTCATACTTTCTATCCTTTTAGTCTTGGCTTTAGGAAGTTTTAAGTTGTTGAATGATTTAATGGACAAAGAGTTAAAACAGAAAAATATGTCCACATTTAGTAGGAAAAGGTGCCACCGAATGGCACCTTTAGTAGCACCGAAGATACCTTTGGTATTACCGAAAGTGCCCAAAACAGTCTAGCAGCTTTCGAAGAATATTCGGTACCACCGACTCCTACCGATGAACTGTTAGTGCACTTATTTGCACTCCTGTTTATCAATTTCGTGACTAGTTGTGTCTTGAAGTCAGATGAGTTTTAAACAAATGAAGATTGTTAGAGCATAAAAATAATGAAGAAAGATTGAAGATCAGGAGATATATGAAGAAAGATTGGAGATCAAAAATCAAACATGGAGTGAAGAAATGAGAAAGAACTCAGTGATTTATTTGGCAGTTGCACGGGTCGCGCAACCGGTAGTGGTTGCGCGGACCGCACAACTAATTGAAATAGTTGCACAAATGGCGCAAATAGGCAAAGAGTTGGTGACAAATGTCACCTTTGCGCGGATCACGCAACTAATTGCACGTTGCGCGGATCGCACAACTGACTTTTTTGTTACGTGAGTAGTGCAATCAAGAACAGAGGGTGATCAAGATGAATGGTCAGATCTGATGCAAAGTGGGCCCCATGGCAAGAAGATCGAGGGTTGGCACATGTGGAGACCTATAAATACCCCTCTCCCCCTCTCATTTTAGAGAGAAGAATTCTGGAAGAGGAGCAGAGCCTTGAAAGAAGATTGAAGGTGAGGAGGAAAGGAGAGGATGAGTTGCGCGAGCCGTGTAACTCGCTAATTGGTTGCGTGGATCGCACAACAGGCAAACCGGTTGCGCGGGTAGCGTAACCAGGCCACTATGTGACCAATTCTAAAAGGGGTCGGGATGCTGCCGAAATCTTCCAGTTCATCCAGTTTGACTTTTATTGCTCCAAGGACAAGCTTAAAAAGGGAAGGAGTTAATCAACATGACATTCCTCCTATGGAGATGACCGAAACAGAGTCGAAGTGCTGCCGAATTTGACATCTGGCTTGGACATTGGAACTTGGTCAATTTCTGTATTCTAAATAATCTATCTTAGAATTAAGGGATATCCGAGGATGTAAATGAACTTAATATTAATAATATGATGATTGTTCTTAATGAACTCTGTCTTTGTTATATTCGAATAAGATAATATCCCAAATCGAATGCATTTGTTTTTTGTTCGAAATAAAATGGCGACTCTTCTGGGGATATTATCTTATTTAAATATGTAACAGCCCGGATTTTTTCCAACTTAGAATTAGACGTCCTTAGGCGATGGGTCAATCCTAACTCAATTAAAGCCTCAAATCCCTTTTCAAACCATTTTCTTCACAAATCCCACCCTTCACCACCTTGTTCTTTCAATTTTTATAAGCACTTTCATCCTAGACACTATTTTAAACTAGCTAAGTAGTATAACTTGGATCACTTTATATACAAACTACAAAGGCCCAGGTACCACCTCAGACAGGAATTACTCAGGACTAAATCCTTTAGAAATTAGGCGAGAATTAGCCAGTGTTAAACTAGAGTACCTGTGAAATTGGCACCAATCACTTTAAATACGATCTGCAAGACCCAAAACCTGTAAAATCATTGACGCTAGGTTACCCTAAAATCTAGGATCAATCTCATTACCCGGCTGCTCTCGGGAGCATCTCGAAACTCCGTATCAGATCTGGACCGCACGTCGGAAGTTCGAATAATACCAAGTTAAGGAATTAGGTCCGCCTTGCTGGGCTTGACAACCATCTCAAAAATCAAATCCAGATAGTGTCCCAGCGTTATTCGCTTGAGCTCGGAGTGAAGAGTGTGAGAAATGTGAAATTAATTTAAAATAAAATATCTCAAATAGTAAACTGGCACCTCTCGCTTGCGGATTAGTTTTAAGTAACCAGACCGTCAGAATCAGACCAAATTACACCCTCGGATCAGGAGAAATTTCATACACATATCCATGTACTCGGAATCTCCGATCGAGATCCGCTGACCGTTGAACTGAAACTGGTCCGCCACGCGTGATCTGGAATCCCGACTGAAATGAAAATTTAACTAAACGTAAATCCAGTGTTAGTGAGCTTAAGTCCGACCTTTGGCTCAAGGAGGCCCGCCAGAAGTCCTTCGTTGAGCTGAAACAAGTCCGCTTTGGTTATAACCTAAGTATACTTTGACCTAGAGTCTATTTCGGTGAGTTTTTAGGCTATATAAGGACCTTAAAACCCTCTCTCTCATAGCCATACGAATTTGAGAGAAACCCTAGAGAGAGAAGAGAGAAAAGAGAGAGAAAGTGTGAGAGAAGTGGGGGAATCTCCCTGCCACTTTATCCTGCCGCTACACAAGCTGCACCGCTCCGTTCTAATCGCTTTCCCGGTGATTCTAGCTTCGTTCCTAGGTAAGAAATCCTAACCCTAAACTGATTTGGGGTTTTGATAGTTGTAGGTTAGGAAATAGCTAACCTATTTCATTCGATAGGTTACCAAACTATTGTATACGAAAGCTTAGCAAATCCATCGACTCCGTTACGATTCTATGACAAAAGGTGTGGACTTTAGGTGTATAGGTTATAGTTTTCAACGCTTTCAATGTCAGATAATGATATATTCATGATCTGCATGCAATTGCACATGTACAAAGTACTGTCTGTTTTCTGTTTCGATTAAAGATGAAAAATATGGAATTCTACATACTCTAGGTATTTGTAGAAAGTACCGTATACGTACAAATTTTGGAAATGTGTTTGACATGATTAATTGTTGTATGAATATATTATATGTGGATGAATTATTTGTTTGGCGAAAGGACTCGCCCTATACATGTTTTGCTTATATACACTATGTATGTTGAAATTGTGTATTCTAGAAAGTACCGTATACGTATAAATTTTGGAGATGTGTTTGTCATGATTAATTGCTGTATGAATATATTATACATGGATAAAATACTTGCTTGGCGAAAGGATAGCACTAATACATGTTTTGCTAACATACACCATGTATGTTGTAATAGTGTATTCTAAGTGTTTGTGAAAATGACTAAATGAGTATAGAATTCTCATTCGTGTTCGCCATGACTAATTGTCATGGATATATGATTGTTGTATTGGCGATACCCCTTTGACGAAAGGATTTGCCCTGAACCACGCCACGGCCACTATACACTATATATGTTGAAATGTGTAGCCCAAGTGTTTGTGAAAATGTTCAAATGAATATGGAACTTGGATTCCTACCTTCCATGACTATCCGTCGTGGGTGTACACGTGTTATGATTGGGGCAACTCCCTAGTGAAAGGATTTGGCCTAATGCCTATGTGATCAACATATGTCATGTATGTTGATGTATGTATTTTAAAGCGTTTGTTGAAATGTATGAATGAGTAGTAGTTAGTAAATTGTAATGTATAAGGGTGTTGAGATATGATTCTCAACTCTTTTAACTATGTGTATGATTTCCTTGGATAGCTGTGTGATTAGGAATTGAATATGTACAAACTCATGCTTGTGTTGTGCTTCATAACATGCTCAATTGATTGTATGATTTTATCTATGTGATGCATATGTTTAAATTCATGTTACGTTGTATGATCCGTCATGGGTGATGGGGGAGTGGAGCAACGAGTGCGTGCAACAGCCCTGACAGCCCTAAACGGATAATACCAGACCTTGATTGTATGAGTTGAATCTTGATCCACTACTGCTTTATCTATCTGCAATTGATTGTGTTTGGGGCTATGATTATAGTCCAGACAATCGGTACCAGAATTGAATTCGTGGCTGTGATTCATTTGCCACGTGAGATGTGTTCGACGAACTCGAGTCGTACTTCGGTTGGCGATAGTAGTTGGCCACGCGAAGTGCTTATGCACTTCATGTCGTTCAACTTGTTGTGCGCTCGAGCTAGCCGAGCTCGTCAAGTAACCCGATCTGTCTAATGTATGTTCACCATGTTTGGACGCTACTGCTTGAACCTAGGGTACCAAACTTACCAGTGAAATCCCTTTTAACCATGGTACCTCGATCCGCTAAGACTCATGGGCCGGGCATGGTGGTATGGGACACCGTGGTCGAGCTGTCGGCCTACGCTGGGGCCACGTGCCTCCCCGTAGTGACCAGGGAGCAACCAGACTCGTGAGCTGATTATGGTGGTATGGGACACTATATTCGTGCTGCCGGCCTACATTGATAAGGTGATTGGGGAACAGTGTAACCTTTCTGCGTAAAGCGCTGGCAGCCCTTTGTAGTGACCTCGAGCATACTCTGAAATTGATGTGAGCCTTAGAGTTTTGCCGCTGTGTATAGAGTATGAACTAGGCCCGTTTCTGTATAGTGATGAATCGTTAAAGAGGTGATGGGGGAGTGGTATAACCTTTGTGCATAACAGCCCTGACAGCCTTTGCAGTGACTTAGAAAATACACCATCGTCTGAGATTAACTAGGACTGACGACCCTAGAATGGATCATGTTTGGGAATGATACAAGGGAGGTACCTTAGTTTCCCAATCCTGCTGTTTGAAATGGACTAATAAATACTCGGTAATCATGCTTATCATGCATTGCATGTGCCTGGAAGATGTGGAGCACTGAGGGATGAAAGCATGCCGCGAACGTAAGATGGTGTCGCACGAGGGAGGGTGTGGTGAGGGCATACATCATGACTGCATTCATACTTGCATTAATAAGAGTAGTTAGGAGTGTTTGATTTTACTGCTTTATCATTACTGCTTGACTGAATTGATAACATGTTAACCTATGCTTTGCTGTTCCACTGAGTTGATCACTCACTCCCACGTTACGGGACGGTGTTGTACACACCAACCAGATTTGTTGAGTCTCAGGTGATGGCGATGCTTATGAAGCAGAGCCGGACTATTATGATGTGGAGGAGGAGTTCTCCTACTTGTAGTTCTCTGACAGGTTTATGAAGACCTGGTATTATATTGACGGGGCTATGGTACTTGGAATAGAAGACATTACACTTCCTCACATTTGGTATATTTTAGAACTGTACTTGTAATTATTTAACCTAGTAACATTATCACACTCTGGAGACCCACCACTATTTTTATATTGTATATATATCTATCACAGTCTTCCGCTTACTAATTCACTGTCTCTGGAGTATGATATTCTGTTTTGGCTTAATCTCACTCATGTTCAATATACTAATACAGACAACATTCAATCATCATTATCTATGTTGCATAAGTGATGTTCTGGAAACTTGAGAGTTGAGTTACTACTCGACCCTCGATTTTTCGGGATGTTACAATTGGTATCAGAGCATGATTTGGATTAAACTGGACCTGGGTTATCGTCACACGACACACTCTGACGCACTCTGACTTAGGAGGGAGCGACGGAACATAGAAACCGACTTAGGATTTTCCAAATTCGCCGAATGATGAAACCAAACGAAATCGACCGCTGAGATTGGGCCCGTACACACCCATGATCACGCGAAACGATCCCGAATCACTTCTAAGCCGTCAGTCGATGGGTTTGAGTCGTTCCCTAGAAACGAATGTCCTTAGGTTGTGGGTCAACCACAACACCTTACACTTCATCTCAAAACTCAAAACCTCTTTTATTCAATTCCTCCAAATTCTTTCCTTTCACCACCTCATTCTTCAACTTTTTCTAAGTTCTTTCATACTAGACATAAATCCTAACATATAAATGATGAAGAGTAATACTTAAACAAAAATTTACTATAAATAGTAAATATATGTAGAAATTGGACTTTTGACCATTCAAATCTTTGAATCTGACCAAATAAATAGGACAATTGGATAGATTAGCTCCTCCTACCCCAAAATCATATGCTACATGTTATATAAACTCATTCTGGTTTGCATTTTGGCCCTGATACAGCTCAAAATGGAGTCGGGGGCCAAACAGAGCACTTCCAGAGGGAACCAGGGTAGGCCCCATATTTTTTTGGAGCCTAGGGGGCATGGTGGACTCGCTCGTGTGGGCCCCCCTCCCCATCTGGGCCGTTGGTCGGCGAGGCCTCCTCGGGTTTCGGGCTCGGGCGGGCCTGTCGGTCGGGCCGATTGGGTTTGGGGGTATTAGAAACCCCCTGGTATGCCTCCTGTCCATTTGCACCCTCTCAAAAGCATACTTCCTTCACAAATCACCCCCCCCCCAAGCTCTCTTTTCTCTTCCAAGTTGTTGTTTTCTCGTTCAAATCTCCCTTCCATCCACCCATTTTGTCATTCCCTGGCCAAACACGCACACCATCACCGTTTTCTCCCATAGCCAACGTCCAACCTCTTCGTTCTCTCTCATTTGGGCTCTTACATGCCCCATTTGTGACTCAAAATCATGTAGCCTTCTAACCTATCCCATTTTTCCCTTTTACCTTCTTCATTCCCTGTCATTTGGACCTCTACAACCCCTGTTAAGGCTCCAATCCGTGGAGACCCAAAGATCCCAGCCCTTTCCTCCCTTTCCTTCTTTTTTTCATGGCTTTATTCGAGGACGTTAGGGCCCGTTCAGCCAAATTGCATTAGGTGAGTTTAAGGTGGATAGAATTGTAAAGGTACAATAAATGCATGTGTAAAGTATTGTCCTTGGATTGGGTGTATCCCATGTTTTCCAATGCCATGTTTGGAATGTATGCAATGAAAAGTATATCCCGGGTTTCCTTTCAAATTACACTTAGAAATTCTCCATCGTGGGATATGGAAATCCCATCTCACACTTTCCAACCAAAGGCTCATTTTCTAAAGCCTATAAAAATTTTTATCCCACCCACCCTCCTACCAACCATGTCACTCCCAATCCCGAGGTAGGATTAGTAATACAGTCCCATTTACTACAACTTAAGACCACTGGCCAAGTAGTGTTGAAGTGATAAAGTCCCTTGATATACATTAATCCACCACACTCTGATAGCTTAAGCTTTTAGAGTAAATGGTTGTTGACCAATAGACCCATAGAGTTTGGACTTAGAGCGGTGCTTCGACAGACCTGACAGTATAGGAAATCCAACAAATTAAGAACGTGAACTCTAGAACCCCCTTAGTTGGTTTGAGCATATGCGAAGTGCTCGAGCGTAGCTACATTCATGTTCGGGCAACTCAATTCCAAACAAACAAACAAACAATTTCCTTTCTTAAAAATGGTGTAAAATCATCTAGTGTATAAGCATAGACTTTGGATTACAACTAGGGGATTACACTACTCATACGTTGCGACTAGGCACTAAAGAATTGTTGAGGCATAAAATAAGCAAAGAACTGAAGAAAGGAAAGATCAAGAAAATCAGTTTGAAGATCAAAGAAATCAGTTTGAAGATGACTTTACGCGGGTTCGCGCAAAGTGAATAGATTGCGCTGGAACGCGCAAAGTAAATGGGTTGCGCGGGTTGATCAGTGAAGACAGGTTACGCGGGAATAATAGATTGTGCGAGACCGCGCAAAGCATGTCATTTGCGCGAGTCCGCGCAAAGTGTTTTACGGAGGTATAAAAATGGTTGGATGTTATTTTGTCCCACATCGACCAGAACAGAGATTTACACCAATAAAAATGTCTATAAATACCCCGTTCTTTCTCTCAAAATGGGTTAGAAGATTTCAGAGTGGAAGAAAGACGAAGAAGAAGACAGAAGGTGCAAAGGAACATTGGGCTCATATAGTTTGCGCGGAGCATTGGGCTCTTGTAGTTTGTGCGGACCCGCGCAAACCGACTGCTGGACAGTCTATAACAGCAATGGGCTGATATGCTGCTGGAATGGCTACAGTCTTCAAATCTTCAAGTTTTTCTTGTTCAGGAGGAAGGGAAGAATCATCGACGAAAAGGCGTATTCCTCCTAAGTTTCCGGAGATGACCGGAATAGCACTGAAATGCTGCCGAAATCTCTATTCTCTTGAAGATTAATTAGTCGACTTGTCTATTCCTCCTAAGTCATAGGAGATGATTGAAATCAGCGCTGTTATGCTGTCGAAATTTATATTTAACCGTTATAATTGTAACTTGCAATGAATTCTTTGTAAAATATTTTAGAATCAAGGGATACCTGAGGATGTAAATAAATTCAGAATCAATAAAGTGTGATGATTGTTTTTGTAACTATTTCATTGTTATGTTTGAATAAGATAATACCCAAATCAAATACTTTTGTTTTCTTGTTGAAACAAAATGGCGACTCTGTTGGGGAATTATATCTTATTTAACACTAACATTGGGAAAGTTACAAGACTCTCATTACTGTTTTTTGGCGTCTAGTAGACGCCAAAATGGTGACTCTCAGTGGGAACATCCTCCCCTTCATCTCTAAAATAGTTTACTTAATCTTTCGCATACTAATTTCATGTATGTTTCGTTATTGAAGGTACCCAAATCCAATCACATAACATTGCTAATGGCTAACGTTGTGAGAAAAGTGAACTTTTGATTCACCGCTACTGGGTTTGTAATTGAATATGCGCCAAGCCAAACTCCTGAGCATACGAAAGCAAGCACTACAAGCAGGCGCAAAGTGACTCAAGTAACAGCGGGAGTCATTTCCGTCTCACCCCAACCACAAGAAAGTGATGAGAACTGGACTTTGGTCTTGTCCAAAAAGACAAAAGCAAAGACCTTAAAGAACCACAGGGCGAAATTGCTTGTACCAAGAGCTAAGGGACCAATCACGCGTAGTATAGCAAGAAGAAAACCCGAGCTCGCTCCTCCGGCGATTTATCCTGAACAAGCTACTTCGCAGTTCTCGTTGCACGATTTTCCAGCTTTGGTCGCTCCAAAGACCAAATGGACAGAATCGCAGAAAGGCAAAGCACTGATGATAGGATCACCGATGCCCGTGTCACCTCAAACAAGCTCGCCCATAACTGTATCACCTCGATCGGTTAAAAGCATGGGAAGTATACAAGAGTCAAACGAGACTCCAATGTCTCCCCTCTTTATAAGTCCTGTGACGTCAACATATTCTCGTTTTACTCAAAAAACAGCTTCGACAAACAGTCAAGAGGCCGCAGTATATATGGCAAAGACGGGTCAAGGAAATAGACCAACTACTGAAGAACGTGTTGATCAAATGGCAGAGACACAAAGAGTGCTAATGGATGAATGCCGGAACCTCAGAGAAGCTCTGGCAACTCTGGCACACAATGTAGCCCAGATAGTGGCTCCACCCATGATGGGAGCAACAAATGGACAAGAGAACCAACCTGAAGGCTCCCGTCCGCAGGAGATAGGATCGCGAGGATCAGTTCCAGTGACAAGAGCTATAACACAGGATGATGTAAGACAAGTCGCCGAAGAAGTAGTTAGAATAGAAAGGGAGCACGTGAATACCGGTCGTTTTAGATACCGAACACCCTACCCGAGAGAGGTAGAGGATGTTCCGTTTCCAGCCAATTTTAAGCATCCAGATTTTCAGAAATTTAATGGGGAAGGATCACCAGAAGAACACCTGATGCATTTCATCACCAGCATGGGAAATTTCTCCACGATACCTCAATACTGTTTACGCTTATTTGGATCATCGTTGACAAGTAAAGTTTTCAGGTGGTATTCAAATTTAGCACCAGGATCTATACGCACATGGAAAGAAATGCAAGATGCTTTCATGTCAAACTTCTTCTTGTCAAAGCGCGATGTTAGCATCACAGAATTAGCTTCAGTACGACAGCGAGAAGGAGAACCAGTTGAAAAATTCATAGACAGATGGAAGACACTGGGGGCATCGTGTAGGCAGTTGCCGGAAGAAAAGGAACAAGTCAAAATGTGTCTGAACTCTATGGAGACAGGAATTGCGTTCGGACTCACCAACGCTGATATCGGAACCTTTCGCGATTTGGCTACCAAAGCCCATGCATTGGAATTAATGACTCGTAAGATGTCAGCATTTCATCATGAAACTGTCAGAAGAATACCTGGCAGGACAACCGTCAACACCATCTATCGGGATAAGAAAAATCAAGAGGCGAAGGGCTCAAGAGACAAAAGGCCGGAAGGAAAAGAAGGTTGGAATCAATCAAGGGACAGATACGGTGGAAAAAAGTTTAGAATGCTCGATTCTCATGAAGGATTTGAGTTTGATAAAGAGGACGTGGTGCCTATGATGCAACAATTGTTAAAAGCAGGTACCCTGGAATTACCGGAACCGAAACGCCCTGAAGATGTGACGAGGACTCGAGAAAGAAACTTTTACCGTTATCATCGCTTAGTGGGACATCCGACGGAAAATTGTTACACGTTCAAGTGCATCATACAGCGAATGATAAATAGAGGTGATATAATAACCAGCAAAAGCAAAGGAAAGAATACAAGGGCGACAGTAAATGTATTGTCAATTCAAGAAAAGACTCGGAGAATAAAAGAGAAGGGAGACCGAAGGCCAATAAGAAATGCGACAATGATTACCTTGCGATCGGGGAAGCAGATAACAAGTCCGGTAAAGCAAAAAGCAGGAATTATAAGGAAAGAAGTGACTGAAAGACAGAACATCGAGGATAGAAGTAGAAATGGAGACACAGCGACAAAAGTGGCTTACGATGTAGTTAGTCACTTGAAAGGTATATCTGCACGTTTAAGTATTTATGATGCGCTCAAGTTATCAGAAGAGTTTCGACAAAGTTTGATTCAAGCACTGTCTGATCACGACGTGAGAGAAACTTTACTGACAGAAATGAAGAATGAAAGAAGCAAGGAAAAGGTGGATTGTCTACCAGTAATATCTTTCTCTGATGATGACTTAATTGGTGAAACAGAACATAACAGGCCATTGATGATAGAAGGGTACATTTGCGAAAAGAAGATAAAACGGATCATGATAGACAATGGGTCAGCAGTGAATCTTTTGCCACTCTCCATGATTACTAAATTGGGTTATCGCCGTTCAGATTTGCACCCCAGCGGAATGATGATACAGGGGTTTAATCAAGATGGACAACGCGCACTCGGTAAAATTACAGTAATATTGGAAGTGGGAGAACTAATTACTACTGTTATAAATGCTGTGACGACATATAACCTTCTCTTAGGCAGGCCGTGGATACATCAGTACAATATTGTACCTTCTACTCTACACCAATGTTTCAAATACTATAAGGACGGAATGCAGTGTAAAGTAATGGCTGATGCGAAACCCTAAACAGAAGCTGAGTCTTTCTTTGCGGATGCTAGCTATTATAAATGTTTCTCCAAAGAAGCGGGAAATGATGATGGAAAGAGAGTCTTAAAAGATGTCCAAATAAATAAAGTTAGAGAAGAAAGGGCGGAATCTCCTGGGATTATAGAAGCAAGAAAAAAGTTCTATTTTGTACCAAAGCGCCTGAGACAACCGGGACAACCGCCGTTGACATTGTTGTCGACAGAACAGCTGAAACTCTTACAATCCAATTACACGATGCCCTTACCCAATATCGAAAGATGTAAGCCATTTGCAGCCGCCCCAGGAACATTTCAAGTCAGAGCCAGTGCTAAATATCCTGAAGCAATAAAGTTTCACGCTGCAGCAGAGGTGAAGAATGAAAACACAAGTAATATATATCATGGAGAGTTAGCACCGCAGAATTTGAGAAAATACAGTGCAGTAAGCAAGAAAATCATGAGAAATATGGGTTTTGATTGTGACAAGCCCACTGGACTGAATCATGGGAAAGGAATTCAAGTCCCTCTCAGAGTTAATCAGGAAAAACGGAGAAAATTCCAAGGATTAGGAGCAGAATCATCAGTAAATATGGTATCAGTAAATATGACTCCAGCCGAACAAATATCAGAACAAGATGCTAAGGTAGTCGAGTATCCTGAAACCGCTCCAAGACAAATAGAAGACGGGGGCAGCCGACGATAGATGGCTTGCAAGAAATAAATTTGGGAACAGCAGAAGAGCCAAGTAACACATTCATCAGCGTCAGTCTTTCAGATCAGGAATTTGAGAAATATGGCCAACTTCTCAGAGAAAATAAAGACGTCTTCGCTTGGACATATGAAGAAATGCCGGGATTGGAACCCTCTGTAGCAATGCACCGATTAAATATTTCCAAAGAAAAGAAACCAGTAAAGCAAGCACAAAGGCGATTCCACCCAGACCTGATTCCATTAATCGAAAAAGAAGTAAATAAACTAATAAAGGTTGGGTTCGTCAGAGAAGTTAAATATCCCAAATGGATATCAAACATTGTTCCGGTGAAAAAGAAGAATGGGCAGATTAGAGTATGCATCGACTTCAGAGATCTGAATGAAGCATGTCCAAAGGATGACTTCCCTCTCCCGATAACAGAATTATTAATTGATAGCACTACTCAGTATGCTATTATGTCCTTTATGGACGGATACACGGGTTATAATCAAATCAGGATGGCACCCGAAGATGAAGAGGCAACGGCTTTCAGAACGCCGCTTGGAATTTATTGTTATAAAGTTATGCCTTTCGGTCTCAAAAATGCTGGGGCAACATATCAAAGGGTGATGAAAAACATTTTTCAAGATATGATGCATAAACATGTTGAATGCTATGTTGATGACTTGGTGGTCAGGTCGGGAGATCATCAAGAACACCGCGAACATTTAGCATCAGTCTTCCGTCGTCTCAGAAAGAAGCAACTAAAGATGAACCCTGCTAAGTGTGCATTTGGAGTATCTTCTGGCAAATTCCTCGGCTTTGTTGTACGACACAGAGGGATCGAGATTGATCCAGAAACAATTAAGGCTATTCAAAATATGCCGCCACCAACGACGTTGAAGGAATTAAAAAGCTTACAAGGAAAATTGGCATACATTCGCCGTTTCATTTCAAACCTCGCAGGAAAGTGTCAGCCATTTTCTCGGTTAATGAAGAAAGATACAGAATTTGTATGGGATCACGCCTGTTAAAATGCATTTGACTCAATTAAGGAATTATTGAAACAACCGCCGGTGTTAACAGCTCCAGTGAAAGGTAAGCCACTTATCTTATATACATCTGCAGCTACAAATTCTTTGGGTGCTTTGTTAGCACAGGTAAACGAAACCGGAAAAGAGACTGCTCTTTATTATCTAAGCCAAACATTGATGGGGGCAGAATGCAATTATTCCTCGATCGAAAAAGAGTGTTTGGCGCTGATATTCGCTGTACAAAAGTTGAGGCATTACTGTCTCTCCCATGATATAACTCTGATCTCAAGAGCAGATCCGATAAAATTTTTGATGACCAGGCCAATGTTGTCGGGAAGACTAGCCAAGTGGATGTTATTGCTATCAGAATATACTATTTCGTATAAACCGGCGAAAGCAGTAAAAGGACAAGCTATGGCAGACTTCCTCGCAGCACATCCTATAGCAGAAAGTGAGGAAATCAATGACGAATTTCCAGATGAACAGGTTATGTTGGCTGAATCTCAGAATCTTTGGCAAATGTATTTTGATGGTGCTGCTCGAATATCGGGAGCGGGGGCAGGAGTAATATTCATTACACCTCAAGGCGATTTATTGCCATACTCCTTCACATTGGGCACCGCATGCACAAACAATGAAGCTGAATACAGAGCTCTTATCATCGGAATGGAAATAGCCCAGCAAATGGAAATAAAATTATTGCATATCTTCGGAGATTCTAAATTGATTGTAAATCAGTTGACAACAGAATTCGAAGGAAAGAAGAACTTCTGCCCTATTATCGGAAGGCACAAAAGTTGCTTGAACAGTTTTGTCATGTGGAAATTAAACACATACCACGCTCTAAGAATGCAAAAGCGGACACTTTAGTCGGTCTGGCAGCAGCTCTGTCCTGCACAAATCGAGTCCTCTTCAGGTAACTATAGAAGAAAGAAAATTCCTGCCATCTGCAGAGGTTATCGAAGAAACCGTGGAAATGTTTCCTATATCTTGTCTAGAAGTAATGATAGATGATTGGCGTCAGCCTTTCATTGATTATCTCAAGTATAATATCTTGCCAGAAGATAATGCACAAAGACAGCAGATTAAGCAGCGATCGGGCAAATTTGTCATATGCAGCGAAGTATTGTATAGAAAATCTTACAATGGAATGCTGTTGAGATGCTTAGACAAGCAAGAAGCAAACCAAATGCTGCGGGAGGCACATTCAGGTGAATGTGGAGCACATCAAGCCGACCAAAATTTATGCCATAGAGTGCATCGAATGGGTTATTATTGGCCTACTATGTTCAAAGATGCAATAGAATACGCAAAGCGGTGTCATGAATGTCAAATACACGGAGACGTAATACATGTTCCCCCAGAAGACTTACATCAGTCTGTTACTTCCTGGCCTTTCTCAGCTTGGGGACTCGATGTGATTGGTCCTATAAATCCCCCTTCATCTAAAGGAAAACAGTATATTCTGGCAGCAACAGACTATTTCTCCAAATGGACCGAAGCAATTGCCTTGCGTAGTGTTAAAGAGACAGACGTGGTCAATTTCATCCGGCATGCTATAATATACCGTCATGGTATTCCGAAAAAGATCGTCACTGATAATGGCACCCCTTTTAAAAATAGAGGCATGGAAAAGTTGTGTCAGAAGTTCGGCATCCAGCATTCCTTTTCAACACCTTACTATCCTCCGGCCAATGGATTAGCAGAGGCGTTTAACAAAACGATTGTCAAAATAATGAAAAAAATGGTGACAGGCAATAAGCGTGATTGGGATGAAAAGTTACAAGAAGCATTATGGGCCTACAGAACTACCCATCGTACATCAACAGGGGCGACACCATATTCATTAATCTATATTATAGAGGCAGTTATCCCAATTGAGATGCAGGTGGCATCACTCAGGATAGCAGTACATCAGTCTATAACAGATGATGAAAATGCAAAAATAAGGCTGAAAGAATTAGATTTGCTCGATGAGAAACGTCTTGAAGCTCAGCAGCGGTTGCAGTCATATCAGGCCAGGATATCGGTTGCATTTGATAAACAGGTTAAATACCGCTCTTTCAAAAAAGGGGATATGGTGTTAATGCTGAAAAGACCTATAGTGATTACTCGCCGAACAGGGGGCAAGTTCGAGCCTAAATGGGACGGTCCATATGTGGTAAAAGAAGTATACTCCAATGGGGCATATAGAATCACAAATCAAGAGGGACATAGTATCAGTATACTTGTCAATGCCCGTTTCATCAAAAGATACTATCCCTAAAGATAGACGTATGGATTTTGATTCAGAATATTATTGGCATAATGAATCTGTATCAAAAGGGGGCAAGGATGAATAAGATCATGTTCATATGTCAACAAAAGAAGCTGTGAAGAAAAATTCACAACCATGTCAATTATCAAGCATCAAATCCGAAAATATATATATGATCATCATCTATGATCATCATCATCACCAAACAAGTTTGACAAAATCAATATCATCTTGAAGATTCTCTTGAAGATATTGACAAAATTGATATATTGCCTTACAAGACATGGATTCTCTTGAAAATATTGACAAGATTGATATATTGCTTTACAAGGCATGGATCTTTTTGAAGATATTATCTCAGGTGGAAATATCTACTACTACTATACTGGCAATGATGATGATCATAGATATTATTGCCTTACAAGGATACACCAATCTCAGTCAAAGGGGCAGTATAGCCAAGCCAAATCCTAAAAGAGCCAAATTGAGCTAAATCAAAAAGATCAAGCTCTGAAAAAAAAAATGCTCTCAAAGGATCAAGCTCTAAAAGAGCCGGCCAACTATACATAAGACCTATGAAGATCGCCATTCGGGCAGCGGCGAGGAGTCAGTGGCCCTAAAAAGCCCGCGAAGACCATCGTGCGCACCCATGCGGGCAGCTGACGAAGTCAAGGATTCAAAGCCTAAAAGGCCATAAATCCGCAAAGACTAGTCACCGAAACTCCCATGCCGTCTGTATAGCTTCCGGCAGGCCACGGGGAACGGATGAAAATGCCCTCCTGTGAATGGGCTCGACCTTGCAGACGAAGAAAACAGGGGCCGCAGTGCAAGCTTTATGCTAACCGTGCGTAAGACCCTCCAGATCTAGGGTTTGATTTCAGTAGTAACTCGTGAGGAAGGGCTTAAACCTACTCATTGATGGACTTGCGACCCTAGATTTGGTGTCCAAAGGTAGCCTTGCGAGCCCTGCGAACTCTAAAGAGTTACCGTGGCCAACCCTGTGCGTAAAACCAACAGTTCACCGCCCGGTAGCGTCAATGGGCCCCTCTGATGGACCTTGGCCGTGAGCTCAAGGCAGTGAAAAGCCCAAAAGCGAACTCTAGAGAGTTACAATGGCCATCACATAAGACCCATAAATGTTCCACTACTCATGAGCTTAAACTGTGTGTGTGCGCACTCTCCACTACTCATGAGCTTAAACTGTGTGTGGCTAATTAAATTGAAACTTAGTACCGCCAATTTAAATACTCACATAGAGAATCCCGCACTAACAAAGCATAAAAGGTTTAGAAATTGTAAAGGATGTAATGAAATTATTATATAAAGTATGAATATAATTTGATAATGTTAGTATAAATGTCATCAACATGCAATGAGAAAATGCTATTATAAACATCTCAAAATGCTTTCATAAAAACATATGTGAAGCCAAATAAATTATGTCCAAAAAAACATGAAAACAAAAATCACATGTTCAAAATTACATGTTTTAAAGATCTTCTGTAATCCCCACTGCTTCCGAATATCTGCGCAAATCTTCTTTCAACTGTGCCTGAGCTACATCATGTTTAGATTTTTCTTCAAGAATAAGTTTCGCCTGATTAGGAACGCCAGCAAGTTTATTCTCCAGAGAAGCAATCATTTCTTTACTTTGAAGTTGCGCGGATTTTTCAATATTAATGGATTGAACATTCGCCTGTATCCTCTCTTCAACATCTTGAATAATTAAGGCTTTTTCATGATTCCTTCTCTCTAGTAGAGAGATTTCTTCATTCAGGACTGCAATACGATCTTGGATAGTCTTATTTTCATCAATATGAATCTTTAATTGATCTTGAAGAATCATATGCTCTTGTTCAAGTTTAGAAATTGATGAAGCTGTCAGAGAGGCTTGTTCTTGAGATGCAGCCAACTGCTTCTTGTACTCTAAAATCTCAGGGGCAATTGTAACATTCTCTACCGACGTCAAAGAAATTACTGAATCACGAAACTTGAGGAGTGAATCACGCAAAGGAGATATGTTGATTCTAGCCATCTTGGCAGAGCTCTCCAAAATCTCTATAGCAACATCCAAATCCAACCATTGATCAGGATTTCTGAAGATATGGATTATTGCTAACAAGAAATGTTTCACCATAAGCATTTTATGAACAGGGATTTTTGCAAAGGACGACAATTCAGAAGTAGTGGCCACAGAATCAGAACTGGCCGCACCATTGCAAGGATGAGTTCCTATAGCAAAAGAAGAAAGATATTCAAAATATTATTATGAAATATGTAGTCATGAATAAAGATAATCAGTGCATATATATGTACCTGTCACCGGAATATGACTAACAGAAGCAGAAGCTCTCTGAGTCATGGAAATACCAAGTTCCACCATATCAGCAAAAGATGGTGCTCTAGCTTCCGTGCTTGAATCTCTGGTAGCCGGAGTTGGCAAGTCTGTAGTTTCTGTTGGAAATATGATTTCACGAGCCACGACTCTCTGTACTACCAATGGAACTACAGGTGCTCTTGGTGAAGTTACCACAAGAGGGCTCGCTGAAGAGACAGCACCTATTTCTGCAACTTGAGCACCTAAAAAAGGAGACACAATAAAAGGGAGACATAATAATAAAATAATAGTTGTTAAAATATAGATAGATATATGCATGTGGAAATTAAATCTCCTTTACCTGGTGAATACCCATATTCGCCATAATCTAAAAGTTCCTCTTCATTTTCCTCAGCTGCAGGAGATTTAGCAGGAACATTTACACCAGGAAGAGTCTTAACGGTTGCAGGGGAAGATTCCATCTCGACTTCTTTCGCAGCTGTTTCCTCATCTCCGTCAATGTCAACTTCGCCTTCTTCAAAGTCATCATCTTTATCTTCACAGCTGTCGCTATCCTCGCTGTCTTCATATTGTGAAGATTCAGTAGTATCTGACGATGAAGCTGAACTCTCATCTTCTAAAATTTCTTCATCAGCTTCTTCAATGACAACTTGCTTCCCTTTGTAAGAAACAGGTTGGCTGCTCTCCGCTACAGGCTCTTGGATTGTAGGAGAAGCAGATGCTTGGCGGGTCCTTTCTGGAAGAATAGGGGATGATGTTTGCAAACGCGTTTTTGATCTAGTCATTGGGGAAGATGGACTAGGACCAAGGGGTTGTGGAGGAGATATGGAAGTACCAACAGCTGGTCCTTCTTGAACCGTTGCAGTCTCTGCAGGAATTGGAGAAGATGTACCTTCAGCATTGTTTGCAGCTTGATTTGAGAAGTCCCGACGAGTTTTCTCGAATTCTCTCAGAACTCCGTGAGCAAACCAGCCATCCAAAGTGTTCATAGGCTTGATTTCACGAATAGGGTCTTCCAATGATATCTTCCTACAAATTTCTCCAGGATGAGACGCATGGCTCTTTTCTGGAACATAGCCGATTCCGCTCTCTAAATTTCTGCCCTTCAGCCTGGGCGGATGAAGAAAGATAGAAGAATCCACTGGCAGGCATTTAGTGACCAAGTATGATTGGTGATCCCACCATCGAATCCAGCTATATGATGTACGGACTATGCGATTACAGCCTGGAATTATGAAAAGAGATCCAACGCAGCCATTCAGCAGTTGTTTCCATATCATGGCCCAGTTAAGAGGACCAGTTCCATAACAGCGCATTTTTCTAGTAACCAACCCGCAATCTTGAGGCACGGTTTGATCATAACCAAATTGACGAGCAAAGCGACTGGGGTAGTAAGGTTTGAAAAGGCCAAGCTATATGTCCTAGAGGGGGGGGGGTGAATAGGACTATGCCAAATTTAAAATAAAATCAGCGGAAATAAAGTAAACCAATAGCCTTACAATATGAATCAATTCACAAAGCTAAATTTAAATCACCTTAATAAATAAGTATTGAGAGATTGATACGAATTCAGTTCTAAGGACAACCTTACACCATAATAAACAAGGGCTTATGGTAGGACAACCTTATTTCTAGAACCTCTTTTGGATCAAGGACTCAATTTTAATATAAGTAAATGAAATAGCAAGGAATTGAAATTAAATGCAGAAGTAAGATCTAAATTATTACAACAATCCCCACACTTGCTTGAAATGTAAATAGTTACAACATTCACATCCACTTGTACATTCCACACAATCGAATGATAAAAGATATGAAAATTAAGCAAGCATTCAATCCACAAGGCAAAGAGTTATAGTGGTTCGCCTGTGTGTACACCAACTGTTTTCCAACAGCCACACAAAAAGCTACTCCACTCCTAATATCCTCACACAGGGGATATTAGCGTTCACTATCAAATAGGTTTTCACAGGTTCACCAAAAACCTTTACAATTGTGTCTTTTTCACTTGGGCTTACACAATTCAAAAATCCCTCTTTTCTGAGTTTTCTGGTTCTCCTCAGATAACCAATACAATGAGATTTTTTCTGGCTTAACCTCAAACAAAACCAATACTATGAGATTTTTCTGGCTTAACCTCAAACAAAACCAAAGGTAAATAAATTTTATAGAATTGTAAAATACCTGGATTTCTCCTTTCGTAGCAGCCCGGTAGAACCAATCGGAGTAGATGATTGAATGTCAAAGTTCAATTTCAAATACTCACATTCATAAGGTTTTAAATCCTAATTGATTTTAGATTTTACTTGTTGGGCGTAGCTATATTTGATTTTGATTCCAAGAAGAAGGAATAAGATAATTCCTCTTTTCAAATAAGATTGGAATATAGAAACAAAATCAAATTAAATAAGCTAGCAAAAAGGAATATTAAATAAGCACAATGTAGCTTAAAATAAACACAGACTTATCTCAGAGTGATCACTTGAAAAATCTTGAATTGAATCGAGTTGAAGTGTGAAAACTCTGAATTTCGTGTTCAATTTATAGAAGCAAAAATCGCTCCTACGACTGGTCTTAGAAACCTACGACTGGTCGTAGCTCTAACAGATTTTTGAAAAATTAAGCGCGATCTTTGAAAGTCGTTCCACGACTGGTCGTGAGTAGCCTACGACTGGTCGTGGGACACCTACGATTGGTCGTAGATCTCTACGACTGGTCGTAGGACCATAGATTACGTTGCTGGACTTTGAGTCGTAGCTCCACGACTGGTCGTGGACGAGTCGAAGCCACACCTACGACCGGTCGAAGGACCTCCAGGACTGGTCGTGGGCGTACCAAAAATTCTGAAAAATCTTCAACTACTTAGGACTGGTCGTGGAATTTCTTGGACTAGTCGAACCAATGCTAGGACTGGTCGAACAAGAGCTAGGACTGGTCTTAGAATAGACCAAACTTATGTAAAATAAATATTTGATTTATGTATCCAAAGTGACCTACTTAAAGGGTCAACCTAAGGTCATTCAAACCTGAACCATGTCGTATGGACTTTGAACTTCAACCATTCAACGAATGTAGATATTTTGAACCATATCAGGCTTGAGATCTTGAACTTGTTGTAGCTTTAAACTTGAGATCTTCAACAACATAAAACTACTTCATGCGTTGCTTCTTAAGACTTGAGCTTCAACATTGTAGCTTCTTGAGACTTCAACATGTAGCTTCTTGAGACTTCAACATGTAGCTTCTTGAAGTGTTTATGCAGTGTCTTGAATTCATATAAATCATCATACAAGCACAGGACACAGAAAGATGTTTTGACACATCAAAATTTGACAACCAAAGGAGCATGAGACCATAGCACTTACAATCTCCCCCTTTGTCAAATTTGTGACAAAACACCCAAATTATAATACTTCCAATTGAAACTAAGTACACACAACATGTTCAACAATAGAGAAGCTTACACACCACAAGTTCAACAATAGAGAAGCATGCACAGTTATATATGATAAGTAATAACTAGCCTCATTCTCCCATAACTACCCCTGAGAAGCTTAACTCCCCCTGAGTAATAGGTAATAGGTAATAGGAGCACATCATAATCATTAAATTCAAATAAAGTCAAAGGAAGGCTCCCAAAACTTCTCCCCCTTTTTGTCACAAAATGACAAAGGAAGAAGAGCAACAATGATAAATAAAATAGGAGTTGATTCAAGAAAGCATGATGCATAATTCAAAAAGTCAGTAAGCATGTAAAGTTCAGATTAAAAAAAAATTACAGACCCATCAAAAATTCAGTCAGAACCAGAAGAGGGAGCAGGATTAGAAGGATCAATTTTGTGTAACCCCTTAGCAATCCGCCTCATATATTTGCGAAGATAAGAGAATTGCGTGTCTTGGGTAATACGAATTTGAGCCACCTGCTCTTGAAGGGAATTCAATCTCTCATCAAAATCAGAAGGCTGAAAATCAGGATCAGACTCAAGTTCTTCAAATAAATCATCCATATTCACGTCTTCAGGAAGATCACCAGCTTGACCTGCATCTCCTGCTTCAACACCACTGCTACCAGCATCCACTTGGCCATCAGCCAATTCTAAATTCATCTTATTAATATTGGAATTATTAAAAGGGAGATGATGGATGGGTTTTTCTCTACTAGGCATAGCCACGAGCATATGATTTGCCAGCATAGTCAATAGATAACCAAAGGGTATATCACTATGTCCTGGATGGTGACGAGACAGAATAATGGAATGACAAATTAAAGAAGGTAGACATATTTTTGCACCAGAGATGACAGAATGCAAAACACGAACCATAAAAGCAGTGAGTTCGGTTTTATTACCAGAACGGGATAAAGATTTGAGATGAAAATCCTATGAAGTACCCTGTGTCTGGGTAACAAATACCTTGAGGGAAGTGCATGACCTTTATGAGTCCAGTGAACATCCAAATTACATAAATCTCTAGTAAGCATTTTTCATTCAGATTCTGAGAGACTGTCATGTAAAATATGAATTGGAATGCTCTCATCATTGACAGGTATTTCCATAATGTCAGCAATCAAATGTCGATCCACTAAAAACAATCCTTCTTGAGTATCAAGTTTAAAAGTTAAATTCTCAATAGAAAAATCACAGATACATGCAAACATGGATTGGGCAATGGACTGGTATGCAGCTCCACCCCAATGCAAGATGTTATCCCATCCCATAGATTCCAACAGAGGAGGGATACCAAATGAAGCAATGTGATTAACATTCACAGGACGTTCAACAATAACATTGCGCATATGCAAATCCTGAGCATTAGAAGGATCATTTTCGGGAGAACGAAGATGACGTTGTGCAATAGAAGCTGATCTAGATGAAGAGGGACCTCGAGTAGTTTTCTTTTTACCTCTAGCATCCATTTTCAAAGGAGGATTTCAAGGAAACAACAAGATGCAAGATAGAAGAAATGGGGTTTTGTTAGAACAGATTTTTCAAGATAAAACCCCAAACTAGCAATGAACGACCAAATAGATTCTACAAGAATGAGATTTGGAACACAAATAACAAGAATCTACAAGAAAATAGCAAAAGAACCACTAACCTTGAAGTACCATGAAGGTGGGTTCGACCGGTCGTAGCTAGAACCGTTGGAGAGAGAAAAGAAATGAAGAAGAAGAGTCAAAATCCCCAAATTAAAGTGAAATCCCGAGTTTCACGACCGGTCGTGTAAGTGTTCGACCGGTCGTAACACGACCGGTCGTGTACACTCACGACTGGTCGAGTACGACTCAAAATTTGCAATTTTTTTTTCAAATAATTTTCAAATTTAAGCAAATAAATCATCAAACTTATGTACATTATGATACACCAGATCATGTAAATTCAATTTAAATTGCACAAACCGAGATCAAACTTTAATTTATTAAACCTGCTTTTGTCGAGCGGTTTAGTGAAAATGTCCGCAAGTTGAGTCTCGGTTGGAATGTAATCCAAATATATTACCTTTTCTTCCACTAATTCACGAATGTAATGAAATATAATGTCAATATGCTTAGTACGTGAATGCTCAACTGGATTTTTAGAGATATTTATTGCACTGGAATTATCGCAAAATAAAATCATAGAATCCTGAGTAATTCCATAATCGCTTAACATTCGTTTCATCCAAACAAGTTGAGTACATGCATTTCCAGCAGCAATGTATTCAGCCTCAGCTGTTGATAGTGATATAGAACTTTGCTTCTTACTAAACCAAGAAACAAGACAATTTCCAATGTAGAAACAACCACCACTGGTTGATTTCCTATCATCAATGTTTCCAGCCCAGTCAGCATCTGCGTACCCGGCTAATTGAACATTAGTCTCATGTGGATACCAGAGACCCAGTTTAGTAGAACTTGCGACATATCGCATAATCCGCTTAACAGCAGTTAAGTGAGATTCTTTAGGATTTGATTGATAACGAGCACAAATACCAACACTCAAAGCGATATCTGGTCTACTAGCAGTCAAATAAAGCAAACTACCAATCAAACTACGATACAATTTGGGATCCACATCATTACCTGTAGAGTCTTTTGAGAGTCTCAAAGTTGTACTCATAGGAGTATCAAAATTTTTACCTTTCTCAAATCCAAATTTCTTGATTAAATTCAGAGCATATTTGGTTTGAGAGATAAAAATTCCATCAGGTTGTTGTTTAACTTGCAACCCTAGGAAATAGTTTAATTCTCCAACCATGCTCATTTCGAATTTAGACTTCATCAAATCTGCAAACTCAACAGTCATGTTAGTACAAGTTGATCCATAAATAATATCGTCAACATATATTTGAACCATTAGAATATCATCATTATGTTTCTTAACAAAGAGCGTCTTATCAACACACCCCATCTGAAAATTATGACTCAGTAAAAACTTAGTCAGTTTTTCGTACCATGCTCTGGGAGCTTGTTTCAGACCATAGAGAGCCTTCTTAAGACGATACACATGATCAGTAAATTTAGGATCTTCAAACCCTGTAGGTTGTTCAACATATACCTCTTCATGTAAATCACCATTCAGAAAGGCACTCTTTACATCCATTTGGTAAATTTTAATCTTCCTAAAACATGTAATGGAGATAAAAAGTCTGATTGATTCAAGACGAGCTACAGGGGCAAATGTCTCATTATAGTCAATACCTTCAATTTGTGTATACCCCTGTACAACTAGTCTTGCTTTATTTCGAATAATATTTCCAAGTTCATCAGATTTGTTTTTGAAAATCCATTTTGTTCCAATAATATGTTTATCTTTAGGTCTAGGAACAAGGTACCAGACATTATTTCTGACAAACTGATTAAGTTCTTCTTGCATCGCAAGAATCCAGTTTTCATCCGAAAGTGCTTCTTTTACGTTAACCGGTTCAATCTGGGATGTAAAGCAAACGTAGTTACATATGTCCTCTAATTGTCTACGAGTGCGCACACCAGTGAGAGGGTTTCCAAGTATTTGAGAAGTTGGATGATCTTTAACAGTCCTTAATTCAGAATTAGGTTCACTTGATGAAGCTTCTTGTTTTTCAAGTATAAGCACTTCATCATTATCTGAACTAGGGACAGGTGTATTCAAAAGATCGTCAATCACAACATTTATTGACTCTTGAATCACACCGGTCCTGTTGTTCAGAACACGATATGCACGACTGTTTAAGGAATATCCTAAAAAGATCCCTTCATCACTTTTAGTGTCGAACTTTCCCAAATTTTCACGGTCACGCAAAATATAGCACTTGCTGCCAAAAACTCGAAAGTATTTGACAGAAGGCTTTTTCTCAAACACATTTCATAAGCCGTTTTATTATTAGATTTACAAATATAAACACGGTTAATAATGTAGCAGGCTGTATTCACTGCTTCAGCCCAGAGATTCCTAGGGAGCTTCATGCTATTTAACATAACATTTCCCATTTCTTGAAGCACTCTATTCTTCCTCTCGACAATTCCATTTTGTTGAGGAGTTTTAGGTGCAGAGAATTCATGCGATATTCCCTGATCGCTACAAAATTTCTCAAAACCGCTATTTTCAAATTCGGATCCATGATCACTACGGATCTTGCTGACTTGAGAACATTTTTCAGTTTGAATCCGTTTTATAATTTTTTTTCACTTCATCAAGGGTTTCTGATTTGTCTCTCAAGAATGAAACCCAAGTGTATCTTGTATAATCATCTACAATAACTAAGATGTACTTTTTGCCACCTCGACTTTCCGTTCTTGTTGGTCCTATAAGATCCATGTGGAGAAGCTCGAGTGGTCTTGTGGTGGTATTGGAGTTCACCTTTTTGTGAGAGCTCCTAGTTTGTTTACCATACTGGCATTCACCACAAATCTTGTCTACTTTTTGCATCTTAGGTAGACCTCTAATTAGTTCACTTTTGCTCAATCTGTATAAATTTCGGTAGTGTACATGTCCAAGGCGTTTATGCCATAATTCTGTCTCATCGGTATGGACCATGTAGCACGTTTGTTTAGATGAGCTAGCATTGCTTACAATATAGCAGTTTTCAGAAGTTCTGCGACCAGTTAATATTACAGAACCCTTTTCGTTTATAATTTCACAACCTTGATTAGAAAATTTAACATTATGGTTGTTATCGCATATTTGAGATATGCTCAACAGGTTGTGTTTTAAACCCTCAACATATAAAACATTTTTAAATAAGGGAAGGTTATAGAGTTGGACCGTACCTTTGCCAATTATCTTGCAGTTGCTACCATCACCAAATGTGACTGACCCGTCAGTCATATCTTTAAGATCGGTGAATAGTGCTTTGTCGCCTGTCATATGTCTGGAGCATCCACTGTCTAGGTACCATTTCGAATGGCTTGTAGCTTTGAAAGCAGTGTGAGCAACCAAACAGGCAACCTTAGGAACCCATTTCAGTACTGTTTTGGGTTTAGGAGAATAATTGGTCTTCTTTTGTTTATAGTTGTAAGAGTGACCTACTGAGTTAGATTTTAATAGCTCCTTAAGTAAATCAACAATTTTTTCAGCTAGTGGGTTTCGAATCTGATTTTTGAAATTTATATAGCTGCTTTTGGGTTTTTGAAAAGTTTTTGTATTTTTAGAAAAAACTTGACTAGTACCTTTTCCTTTTGAGTTAGAAGTCTCTCCTTTCACAAAATTGGAAGGAGTATTCATCTGTTTAGGAGACGTGTTTTTAACATAGCCCAACCCGGATCTATCGCCACATTTTCTTGATCCGGATAATAATTTTTCTAATTTTGGATCACCTTGGGCATATCTCCATGTGTCCTTCAAACTCAGAAGAGAAGATACTTCATTTTTAAGTTTCTCATTTTCAGATTTCAAATTTTCAATTAGGGAGGTTTTGAATTCTAGATCACACTTTGATTTTTCAAAACAATCTGAAATTTGGGATTTTTCTAAAACAAGAGTTTCAAAACATTCTTTAAGTTTAAAAAACTTTTCTTTTTGAAGTTTAAGTTTGACAGCAATTTTACAACTTTCCTTATATAAGGCATTGTAAGCATCTTGAAGATCTTCATCATTTTCATGATCACTATCCAAATTTTCTTCACTTGTTGAATCATCGTGATCTGAAAAAGTAAACTTGGCTAGAGTCATAAGGGCCTTAAATTCACTGCCCGACTCGGTTTCTGAATTTTCTGATTCAGAAGAGGCTTCAGAATCAGACGATTCATCCCAAGTAGCCAACATACCCTTCCTTTTAGATCTGTCCTTTTTAGGACATTTGTTTGCTAAATGCCCATATTCTTGACAGTTGTAGCATTGACTATCTTTCAATGATTTCCAAGTTTTAGACTTAGGTTTGGAACGTTTCTTTTCATTTGCCTTTTGAAAATCGACTCTTTTCTTACTTTTGAAAATCTTATAAAACTTTTTCGCCAAAAGGGCCACATCATCTTCAGACTTTTCTGAATCTGAATTTTCTTGAGTAATACTTTTAGATGACTTCAAAGCAATAGATTTACCTTTAGGAGCTTTAAAACTTAATTCATAGGTTTGTAAAGAACCAACTAATTCTTCTACCTTCATATTATCCGTATCACGAAGTTCCTGGATTGCGGTTACCTTAGAATTGAACCGTTCAGGAAGAGAGCGTAGTATTTTTGCACACACTTTACTTTCTGGGATCTTATCGCCAAAACCCCACATTGAGTTTACAATGTCATTCAATCTAGTGTAAAAGTCCATAAACATTTCATTTTCCTCCATATGAATTTCTTCAAATTTAGTTGTGAGGAGTTGGACTTTAGATTTCTTGACAATTGATGTACCTTCGTGTGTCATTTCTAAAATATCCCAGGCTTGCTTTGCAGTATCACAGGATATGATTCTTTTGAACTCATCCGGTGATAGTGCGCAAGTGATTGCATTTAGTGCTTTAGCATTAGCACTACTCTCATTTTTCTGAAGTGTGGTCCATTGGTAATACGGTGTAATTTTCATAGATTTTGAACCATCAACACCAGTTACTTCCATGATAGGAGGTTTCCATTCAGTCACTGTGGCTTGCCACACACTTTCATCCATTGATTTGAGGAAGATCCTCATTCTGGCTTTCCAATAGGCATAGTTGGAGCCATCAAAGGGAGGAGGTCTAGTAACTGAAAGGCTATCAAAATTTGACATCTTTTTATATAGCTTAGATCGTTAGCTCAGGAAATAAATCCAAATAAAAAGCAACAAAAATGAGCTATTAGGCTCTGATACCACTTGAAAAGGCCAAGCTATATGTCCTAGAGGGGGGGGGGGGGGGGGGTGAATAGGACTATGCCAAATTTAAAATAAAATCAGCGGAAATAGTAAACCAATAGCCTTACAATATGAATCAATTCACAAAGCTAAATTTAAATCACCTTGATAAATAAGTATTGAGAGATTGATACAAATTCAGTTCTAAGGACAACCTTACACCATAATAAACAAGGGCTTATGGTAGGACAACCTTATTTCTAGAACCTCTTTTGGATCAAGGACTCAATTTTAATATAAGTAAATGAAATAGCAAGGAATTGAAATTAAATGCAGAAGTAAGATCTAAATTATTACAACAATCCCCACACTTGCTTGAAATGTAAATAGTTACAACATTCACATCCACTTGTACATTCCACACAATCGAATGATAAAAGATATGAAAATTAAGCAAGCATTCAATCCACAAGGCAAAGAGTTATAGTGGTTCGCCTGTGTGTACACCAACTGTTTTCCAACAGCCACACAAAAAGCTACTCCACTCCTAATATCCTCACACAGGGGATATTAGCGTTCACTATCAAATAGGTTTTCACAGGTTCACCAAAAACCTTTACAATTGTGTCTTTTTCACTTGGGCTTACACAATTCAAAAACCCCTCTTTTCTGAGTTTTCTGGTTCTCCTCAGATAACCAATACAATGAGATTTTTTCTGGCTTAACCTCAAACAAAACCAATACAATGAGATTTTTCTGGCTTAACCTCAAACAAAACCAAAGGTAAATAAATTTTATAGAATTGTAAAATACCTGGATTTCTCCTTTTCGTAGCAGCCCGGTAGAACCAATCGGAGTAGATGATTGAATGTCAAAGTTCAATTTCCAATACTCACATTCATAAGGTTCTAAATCCTAATTGATTTTAGATTTTACTTGTTGGGCGTAGCTATATTTGATTTTGATTCCAAGAAGAAGGAATAAGATAATTCCTCTTTTCAAATAAGATTGGAATATAGAAACAAAATCAAATTAAATAAGCTAGCAAAAAGGAATATTAAATAAGCACAATGTAGCTTAAAATAAACACAGACTTATCTCAGAGTGATCACTTGAAAAATCTTGAATTGAATCGAGTTGAAGTGTGAAAACTCTGAATTTCGTGTTCAATTTATAGAAGCAAAAATCGTTCCTACGACTGGTCTTAGAAACCTACGACTGGTCGTAGCTCTAACAGATTTTTGAAAAATTAAGCGCGATCTTTGAAAGTCGTTCCACGACTGGTCGTGAGTAGCCTACGACTGGTTGTGGGACACCTACGATGGTCGTAGATCTCTACGACTGGTCGTAGGACCATAGATTACGTTGCTAGACTTTGAGTCGTAGCTCCACGACTGGTCGTGGACGAGTCGAAGCTACACCTACGACCGGTCGAAGGACCTCCAGGACTGGTCGTGGGCGTACCAAAAATTCTGAAAAATCTTCAACTACTTAGGACTGGTCGTGGAATTTCTTGGACTAGTCGAACCAATGCTAGGACTGGTCGAACAAGAGCTAGGACTGGTCTTAGAATAGACCAAACTTATGTAAAATAAATATTTGATTTATGTATCCAAAGTGACCTACTTAAAGGGTCAACCTAAGGTCATTCAAACCTGAACCATGTCGTATGGACTTTGAACTTCAACCATTCAACGAATGTAGATATTTTGAACCATATCAGGCTTGAGATCTTGAACTTGTTGTAGCTTTAAACTTGAGATCTTCAACAACATAAAACTACTTCATGCGTTGCTTCTTAAGACTTGAGCTTCAACATTGTAGCTTCTTGAGACTTCAACATGTAGCTTCTTGAAGTGTTTATGCAGTGTCTTGAATTCATATAAATCATCATACAAGCACAGGACACAGAAAGATGTTTTGACACATCAAAATTTGACAACCAAAGGAGCATGAGGTCATAGCACTTACAAGGTTCTCTCCAAAATTTTGTTCCTTCTCGAAGAGGTAAACTGCATGAGTGAATAGAAAAGAAGAAAGCTCTCTCTGCTGCAATAAGTGTTTCTTGGTCCACCGTATCTGTATCTTCAATGTAGCGATAAAGGCGGAACTGAAAGAAGTTTATCTGGTCGTCATCTCGAATTTTATTGGCAACCCACTCATATGCTCTTTTTGCCATCGCTCTTTGCTGAAAGAACCAGAGTGGAAGGTGAGAAGGATAAGTATATGCTTGCTCCGGAGCCTCAAAAGTCCAAGGAAAATAAACTCCAAGCCACCTCGTAATATAATGCCAAGAAGTATGTGCAGACGAGGCTCCAAGAATAGGATCTTTCACGTGGGTAGCTACCTCTTCAAGGGCCCTATAAATAGAGCATAATACTGGGGGAGCAATGGAGTATTTGTGGCCTTCCGCCAAAGCGCCAGCTACAGTGAAGACAGTGGGACGAACAACATCTGCCCATTTAGAGCTAGGCAATACGACCAAACTCAGCCAATAGGCTAAGAAAGCTGCAAGTTCTCCGAAGGAGCTATATTCCGGTCTCCCCTTCATTGCGTCTCGAAGCTTTGTCAGTTCATTGGAGTGACAGTCACGAAATCTTCAAAGAAAAAATAAAGAGAGAGGGTGAATATGCAGAAATCGCCAATATAAGAAGAAAGTTGATTATCAAACTGATAAATACCTGAGGCCTCTTGAAAAATGTCCCAGCCACTGCAAAGGGGGGATTTGGTGGAAACTGGGAAATTTACTCATCTCCTTGAACAGTTCGATAGTGGTTTCAGAGATCGAAGGTTTGCGATCAGGAGAGGATACAAAGGCCAGTTCCCTATTGGTTGGAATAAATTCATCGTAGAATTTACCTGTTATTGGGAGACCGGCTATACGGTGAAGATCCCAAAGTGTTATGCTCATTTCACCATAGGGCAAGTGGAAGGAGTTGGTTATGGGCGACCAGTATTCAAGGAAACCTTTCAGTACAGTAGGTTCCCTACAGAAGTATTTAGAAGTCACTTCTATAGCATCATAAAGACCGACTTTTGCAAGTGTGCTCGTATGCTTCAGTAAAATAGCTTCCGCCCAATCAGAGTAATAGCGTCGAGCAGTTAACAGACCTCTGATGCGAAATTTTGCTTGTCCCCATAGTGGTTCCCGATCTCGGAAACGTTGCCGGACTGTCTCATAAAAATGTGAAGGAAAGAGGTCGTGAGGGCTATGGAAAGGAGCCAAGAAGATCATGGGATGAATTTCTCCTATCCTTTGTCGCGGCTTCTGCGTTTGAATGACTCCTTCAATGATCCTAGGTTCTCTAGTGGCCCATGATTCAGTATACATCAACCTTTTGCCATGAACGCAATCCTTGGGTTCACAGACAAGCATGGACTGATGGTGATAAACATTGATGGGAATTATTGTCATGCCTTCTGCATGAGGGTTGTCAAACTTCATGACACCTTCAACAACCCATATCGAATCCCATGAATTTTGAAGTCTCTTCTTCTTATGTTCCTTGATCTTCTCTGCAAATTCTTTCGCTTATTGCGGCGAGTTTTCTTCGGACGAGAGGCAGGGGGAGTGTCTTCACGAAGGGGTGGTCTTTTACTATCAGTACGAATGTGAGCTGTAGTCTTTAACCATTCGTCCCAATCGTATTCCCTGCCGTGCTTTGGGGGACATTTGATATCTCCCAAAGATATAGATCTATGGATGGGGGATGGCAAAGATCTGATGCGATCAGAAAAGTCAAAAGTTGGAAGAACAGGCTCTTTAAAATAAGGAGTCCTGAGGTAGTCTTTGTTCGCTTGGCAGGTGGTTGATCAGAAGAAGGAGTCACAGGACGGGCTGTTTGTTTTATACGGGCCATAATGACGAGTTAAGAAAAAAGAATAGAAGAAGAATGAAAAATGGCTAAGTATTGGAAGGAACAAAAGAGAAAAAGTCGACTAAGTGCGGGACACTTTGCGCGGGTCCGCGCAAAGTGTATGGGCTGCGCGAAATGTGCTAGACTTTGAAGAAATTCGCGCAAAACTGTAAGGTTTGCATGGGTTCGCGCAAAGTGTATGGTTTGCGCGGAAGAGAATCGCAGGAGCGAAGTTTCGCCAGAGCAGAAAGGGTTCGTGCAAATGACTAAGTTGTTGGACTATTTATAGGATTCGTGGTCCGCGCAAACCTTACAGAAAATGAGTGATTTGATCATTTTTCTTTGATTTTCTGAAAAAACAAAGAACGGATCAAGGGGGCATCTGTTGAGGCATAAAATAAGCAAAGAACTGAAGAAAGGAAAGATCAAGAAAATCAGTTTGAAGATCAAAGAAATCAGTTTGAAGATGACTTTGCGTGGGTTCGCGCAAAGTGAATAGATTGCGCTGGAACGCGCAAAGTAAATGGGTTGCGTGGGTTGATCAGTGAAGACGGGTTGCGTGGGAATGATAGATTGCGCGAGACCACGCAAAGCATGTCGTTTGCGCGAGTCCGCGCAAAGTGTTTTGCGGAGGTATAAAAATGGTTGGATGTTATTTTGTCCCACATCGACCAGAACAGAGATTTACACCAGTAAAAATGTCTATAAATACCCCATTCTTTCTCTCAAAAGGGGTTAGAAGATTTCAGAGTGGAAGAAAGATGAAGAAGAAGATAGAAGGTGCAAAGGAGCATTGGGCTCATATAGTTTGCGCGGAGCATTGGGCTCCTGTAGTTTGCGCAGACCCGCGCAAAGCATGTAGTTTGCGCGGATCCGCGCAAACCGACTGCTGGACAGTCTATAACAGCAATGGGCTGATATGCTGCTGGAATGGCTATAGTTTTCAAATCTTCAAGTTTTTCTTATTCAGGAGGAAGGGAAGAATCATCGATGAAAAGGCGTATTCCTCCTAAGTTTCAGGAGATGACCGGAACAGCACTGAAATGCTGCCGAAATCTCTATTCTCTTGAAGATTAATTAGTCGACTTGTCTATTCCTCCTAAGTCATAGGAGATGATTGAAATCAGCGCTGTTATGTTGTCGAAATTTATATTTAACCGTTATAATTGTAACTTGCAATGAATTCTTTGTAAACTATTTTAGAATCAAGGGATACCTGAGGATGTAAATAAATTTAGAATCAATAAAGTGTGATGATTGTTTCTGTAACTATTTCATTGTTATGTTTGAATAAGATAATACCCAAATCAAATACTTTAGTTTTCTTGTCGAAACAAGAATGTTAAGGATTCATTATGCTAAGATACTTGAAAGATAGGTTTAATTAGTCGGCTTAAGTAGGTTGGAGCGAGACCCCGTTCTTTCGTTGAATCCCCTTAATACTCATAGGCTTCTTTGATAACTCCTAGGAAAGTTGTTTGACGTAGAAACTAGTCACGCTTAGAGGAAACTTATATATCCTTTGGATTTAATGTTAGATCAAATCAATGCATCCCTTAGAATTGCCTTCTCGAGAACTTATTACAACCGAGAACACGGAGTAGAGAAACGATATATATCAGCGAGGTATTCGCGGTTTGAATTGAATTCTCAATCCTGGTAGTTACCAATGAACTCTATGCTCTGATCAAACAGAGAGTCGGGATTAACTAGGATTCAGAACTGATACGACAATTTTCTGTCTTCGCGAGGCAGAAGGTCCATGTATCCGATTCTGACCCACTACACAACTTTCTTTCCGTGTTGGCTCGACCACTTACAACCAAAAGTTTATAACTTCGTCTTTGAGAAGTGTAAGAATATATAGCCAATAGAGATTTTTCCTTTTAGGCCTAAGGAATTTCCCAAGTGAGCAATAGACAGTTAGGAATTAGGTCCCAAATCACATGCCATGATGGCATACATATTGTGCATATGAACGTAGAAAGATAGCCTGCCTGTTAGGGTTGACATGAGTACATAAGGTAGGTCGGGACCGTGATGATAGTCCTCCTTTGGTAGACTTAGGCATTGGCCTCAAACTCACACCTGCCCCTGAAATCAACCACATTACCCATCATTTTTAGCTCCTTTCGATACCCATAGGTACCAATGTCATAATACACATCATCGATGAAAAGAAGACCAACGTAGTGGGAGACCGCATCCCATTTCATGTCAAGGATAGGTCCTAAATTACACCTTGTTCCGATATACGGAGCAGGACATAAATCTTGAGCCTTGAGGGTGAAAATAAATTTTTAAGGGGGGGCAGAATATTATGAGCCTAATCTAGTTAAGTTAGTTTATACGTCCTCTTTGAACAAAGTGGCGCAGCGAAAGCATGGTGGACCCTACCCCACTGGCCCAGGATCGAAACTGTGCTGGTTGAATACGAACATTATAGAAGCCCTAGCAAGTACTACTATGAGAAACCGTTTTAGGATGATCTAGTAGGATTTGATTCACCATTTCTTTTGACATAGATAATAACGAGGACTCTCTTAGACTAAGACCTAAAGGGCCACCTTAGAAATAGACAATTTGAACCTTCCTATGGTGGGCATTCCCTAAGTTTTTAGAGTGATCGGACTATAGAGTTACTGAAATATAAACTGCGAAGCATTCGCGGCTTGACCCAATTCTCAATCCTGGGTGACTACCAATGGACTCTCTACTGACGAGCAGACGACCAGGATCCACCAGGATTCGGAAGGGATACGATGAGCTTTCTACCCTGGCCCGGTAGGTGATCAATGTATCGAGATCAAGCCCACCATAAACGTCTCTCCGTGTTGGTCAAACAATGAAAACAACTATCTTACTCTAAATTGTTGGGAATTATCGTCAAGACTCCAAATAGGTAAAGAAAAAATTGTAGCAAACCATCAAGGTATGAGAAATGGATAAAGAAATAAGTTTTAAAGGGGGTAGACTAAAATGAACCAGACTAGTATATGCCCTACCACGCATAGAAACTCGAAATCAATAAAACTTAGGTAAAACAAATAATTAAATTTTTCTTTATTACCCTTAGCCAATTTCGGGGACGAAATTTTGTTTTAAGGGGGGTAGATTGTAACAGCCCGGATTTTTTCCAACCTGGAATTAGACGTCCTTAGGCGATGGGTCAATCCTAACACAGGTTTAACTTCTCAAACATTCAATTAAAGCCTCAAATCCCTTTTCAAACCATTTTCTTCACAAATCCAACCCTTCACCACCTTATTCTTTCAATTTTTCTAAGCACTTTCATCCTAGACACTATTTTAAACTAGCTAAGTAGTATAACTTGGATCACTTTATATACAAACTACAAAGGCCCAGGTACCACCTCAGACAGGAATTACTCAGGACTAAATCCTTTAGAAATTAGGCGAGAATTAGCCAGTGTTAAACTAGAGTACCTGTGAAATTAGCACTAATCACTTTAAATACGATCTGCAAGACCCAAAACCTGTAAAATCATTCACGCTAGGTTACCCTAAAATCTAGGATCAATCTCATTACCTGGCTGCTCTCGGGAGCATCTAGAAACTCCGTATCAGATCTGGACCGCACGTCGGAAGTCCGAATAATACTAAGTTAAGGAATTAGGACTGCCTTGCTGGGCTTGACAACCATCTCGAAAATCAAATCCGGATAGTGTCCCAGCGTTATTCGCTTGAGCTCGGGGTGAAGAGTGTGAGAAATGTGAAATTAATTTAAAATAAAATATCTCAAATAGTAAACTGGCACCTCTCGCTTGCGGATCAGTTTTAAGCAACCAGACTGTCAGAATCAGACCAAATTACACCCTCGGATCAGGAGAAATTTCATACACATATCCATGTACTCGGAATCTCAGACCGAGATCCGCTGACCGTTGAACTGAAACTGGTCCGCCACGCGTGATCTGGAATCCCGACTGAAATGAAAACTTAACTAAATGTAAATCCAATGTTAGTGAGCTTAAGTCCGACCTTTGGCTCAAGGAGGACCGCCAGAAGTCCTCCGTTGAGCTGAAACAAGTCCGCTTTGGTTATAACCTAAGTATACTTTGACCTAGAGTCTATTTCGGTGAGTTTTTAGGCTATATAAGGACCTTAAAACCCTCTCTCTCACAGCCATACGAATTTGAGAGAAACCCTAGAGAGAAAAGAGAGAGAAAGTGTGAGAGAAGTGGGGGAATCTCCTTGCCACTTTATCCTGCCACTACACAAGCTGCACCGCTCCGTTCTAATCGCTTTCCCGGCGATTCCAGCTCCATTTCTAGGTAAGAAACCCTAACCCTAAACTGATTTGGGGTTTAGATAGTTGTAGGTTAGAAATAGCTAACCTATTTCATTCGTTAGGTTACCAAACTACTGTATACAAAAGCTTAGCAAATCCATCGACTCCGTTACGATTCTACGACAAAAGGTGCGGACTTTAGGTGTATAGGTTATGGTTTTCAACGATTTCAATGTCAGATAATGATAGATTCATGATCTGCATGCAATTGCACATGTACAAAGTGTTGTCTGTTTTCCGTTTCGATTAAAGATGAAAAATATGAAATTCTACATACTCTAGGTATTTGTAGAAAGTATTGTATACGTACAAATTTTGGAAATGTGTTTGACATGATTAATTGTTGTATGAATATATTATATGTAGATAAATTACTTGTTTGGCGAAAGGACTCGCCCTATACATGTTTTGCTTATATACACTATGTATGTTGAAATTGTGTATTCTAGAAAGTACCGTATGCATATAAATTTTGGAGATGTATTTGCCATGATTAATTGTTGTATGAATATATTATACATGGATAAAATACTTGCTTGGTGAAAGGATAGCCCTAATACATGTTTTGCTAACATACACCATGTATGTTGTAATAGTGTATTCTAAGTGTTTGTGAAAATGACTGAATGAGTATAGAATTCTCATTCGTGTTCGCCATGACTAATTGTCATGGATATGTGATTGTTGTATTGGCGATACCCCTTTGACGAAAGGATTTGCCCTGAATCACGCCACGGCCACTATACACTATATATGTTGAAATGTGTAGCCCAAGTGTTTGTGAAAATGTTCAAATGAATATGGAACTTGGATTCCTACCTTCCATGACTATCCGTCGTGGGTGTACGCGTGTTATGATTGGGGCAACTCCCTAGTGAAAGGATTTGGCCTAATGCCTATGTGATCAACATATGTCATGTATGTTGATGTATGTATTTTAAAGTGTTTGTTGAAATGTATGAATGAGTAGTAGTTAGTAAATTGTAATGTATAAGGGTGTTGAGATATGATTCTCAACTCCTTTAACTATGTGTATGATTTCCTCGGATAGCTGTGTGATTAGGAATTGAATATGTACAAACTCATGCTTGTGTTGTGCTTCATAACATGCTCAATTGATTGTATGATTTTATCTATGTGATGCATATGTTTAAATTCATGTTACGTTGTATGATCCGTCATGGGTGATGGGGGAGTGGAGCAACGAGTGCGTGCAACAGCCCTGGCAGCCTAAACGGATAATACCAGACCTTGATTGTATGAGTTGAATCTTGATCCACTACTGCTTTATCTATCTGCAATTGATTGTGTTTGGGGCTATGATTATAGTCCAGACAATCGGTACCAGAATTGAATTCGTGGTTGTGATTCATTTGCCACGTGAGATGTGTTCGACGAACTCGAGTCGTACTTCGGTTAGCGATAGTGGTTGGCCACGCGAAGTGCTTATGCACTTCATGTCATTCAACTTGTTGTGCGCTCGAGCTAGCCGAGCTCGTCAAGTAACCCGATCTGTCTAATATATGTTCACCATGTTTGGACGCTACTGCTTGAACCTAGGGTACCAAACTTATCAGTGAAATCCCTTTTAACCATGGTACCTCGATCCGCTAAGACTCATGAGCCGGGCATCGTGGTATGGGACACCGTGGTCGAGCTGTCGGCCTACGCTGGGGCCACGTGCCTCATCGTAGTAACCAGTGAGCAACCCGACTCGTGAGCCGATTATGGTGGTATGGGACACTATATTCGTGCTGTCGGCCTACATTGATAAGGTGATGGGGGAGCGGTGTAACCTTTGTGCGTAAAGCGCTGGTAGCCCTTTGTAGTGACCTCGAGCATACTCTGAAATTGCGGTGAGCCTTAGAGTTTTACCGCGGTGTATAGAGTATGAATTAGGCCTGTTTCTGTATAGTGATGAATCGTTAAAGAGATGATGGGGGAGTGGTGTAACCTTTGTGCGTAACAGCCCTGACAGCCTTTGCAGTGACCTAGAAAACACACCATCGTCTGAGATTAACTAGGACTGACGACCCTAGAATGGATCATGTTTGGGAATGATACAAGGGAGGTACCTTAGTTTCCCAATCCTATTATTTGAAATGGACTAATAAATACTCAGTAATCATGCTCATCATGCATTGCGCAGATGCTGCTCATCATGCATTGCGCAGATGCTGCTGGACCATTTGAATTGAAGAGGGAAGGCAGCTCCTTCCAAGAGCTGGTGGGTCTCACACGTGTGGACCCACCCTTTAATATACATATATGTTTTTGCCATGCCGTCCATATGCCAGACGGGTGGGGCCCACCTTGTGTGTATTGTGTCTGTACCGTCCAGACACTTGGACGGTGCTGTGTTAGCATGATTTATGTGTTTTATCTACACCGTCCAGATTACTGGACAGTGGGATTACACCGTGATGCAAGTGTTTTATCAACACCATCCATCTATTTTTCATAGATCATTTATGTGGTGGGCCCCGGTCTGATTTGACGGGTCTGGGCACTGCATCTTTTAAAACAAATAATAATAATGATAATAAAATATGTATTATATCATATAATATTGTATGGTGGGCCCGACGTGGGACCCACCTTGGGACGTGTTTTATCTTACCATCCATCTGATGGTACACCACCATGATGTATTTATCTCATCCACACCGTCCAAATTATACTGGACGGTGCTGGAGAATGTTTGATCAGTGTTGTCCAATGTTTGGATGTGCTGGACAGTGCTGTCCAATGTTTGGATGGTGCTGATTTACATAGGCAATGTTTAAATGGCGCTGATTTACATAGACAATGTTTGATGGCGCCGATTTACATGGATAATGTTTGGATGGTACTGATTTACCTGGACAATGTTTGGACAGTGTTGATCTTCATTCGTGGGCCATGTGTGCAGTGATACACATGTTACACCTACAACTATTGAAATGATTTTTGGTGCGGCCCATATGATGAGGCCCACCTTGATATTTTGTGGCTGTCCATGAGGTCCGCCTTGATGTATTTATGGCCCATCCATGAGGCCCACCTCGATGAATTTGTAGCCCGTCCATGAGGCCCAACGTGTTGTATATGAGGCCCATGTAATGCGGTCCATTTGATGCTTATATGGCCCATGTGGTGTATTTGAGGGCCCATGAGCAGGTCCCACCTGTTATGTATATTAGGCCCATGTGTGGGGCCCACCTATTGTGTATTTGAAGCCCTTGGGTTGTGGCCCATTGTGAGGTATTAGGTCCATTGATGCGATCCATTCGATGTGTATAAGGCCCATTGGTGTGGCCCATTGATACTGCCCACTTGATGTATATTGGCCCATTGGTGCAGATCCATGTATTGTGGCCCATTGTGATGTATGAGACCCATGTGTAGGGCCCACTTGCCATATTTGAGGCTCATGAGCACGACCCACTTAGTGTATTTGAGGCCCATGAGCAGGGCCCACCTGTCATGTATCTGTGGCCTTTGTCAAGACCCAATATGATGTTTTTATGGCCCACCTTGATATACTCGTGGCTCATCCCTGAGGCCCACCTTGATGTATTAGTGCGACCCATTGATGCAACTCACTTGATGTGTATGAGGCCCATCAGTGCGGCCCATTATGATGTATGTGGCCCACAGTGATGCGGCCCATGGCGATGTGTATGAGGCCCGATGTGCTGTCTAAGACCCATGTGATGTGACCCTTTGTGATATATATTAGGCTCGTGTCAGAGGCCTGTTGCGATGTATATTGAGCCCATGAGTGAGGCCCGATGTGAAGTCTATGAAGCCCGTGTGATATATGTTAGGCCCTTGCGTGTGTGGCCTGGGCCCACTATATGTTCGGCCCTATGTCGGCTACTCCTTGGGAGTAATGTTGGTTAAATGGCCACATTGATGGGCAATGATGGTTTAATGTCCACGTTGTGACCTTCCCTTAGGCCTTGTTCGGCCCATTCTCATTGAGGTCGATTATCGATTCTGATTCGATTCCGATTATCAAGGCCGATTATCAATCAATTCTGATTGTCATGGCCGATTGCCAATTCTGATTGTCGTGGCCGATTGACCGATTAGCGATCGAGGCCAATTATCGTGACCGATTGCCATTTCGATAATCGAGGATGATAATCGATCAATTTCGATTGTTGTAGCCGATTGCCGATTCTGATTGTCGTGGCCAATTGACCGATTGGTGATCGATCGAGGCCGATTATCATGACTGATTGCCGAGTCTGATTATTGAGGTCGATTATAGATTGATTCTGATTGTCATGGCCGATTGCCGATTCTGATTATCGTGGCCGATTAACCGATTAGCGATTGACGCCGATGATCGTGACCAATTGCCGATTTCGATTATCGAAGCCGATTATCGATCAATTCCGATTGTCGTGGCCGATTGTCGATTCTGATTGTCATGGCCGATTGACCGATTAGTGATCGAGGCCTATTATCGTGACCGATTGCCGATTCCGAGTATTGAGGCCAATTATCAATCGATTCCGATTGTCGTGGCCGATTACCGATTCTGATAATTGTGACCGATTCCGATTACTGAGACCGATTTCGATTCCGATTGTCGAGGCTGATTTCGATTGTCGGGGCCGATTACGATTGTTAAGGCCGATTGTTGAGGCTAATTCCGATTTCGATTGTCGAGGCCAGATATCGAGGCCGATGTCAAGGCCCAATGTGATGTATGTGCGACCTGTATTTGAGGCCCATTGTGATGTGCATTCTGCCCGTGTTTGAGGCCCAATGCGATGTATATGCGACTCGTATTTGATGCCCGTTGTGATGTGTATTCAGTCCGTGTTTAAGGCCCAATGTGATGTATATGAGGCCTATGTGATGAGGCCCATTGAGATGCATTCAAGGGCTAGGCGATGGAGCCCATTATGATGTATATTATGCCCATGTGAAAGGCCCATTGTGATGTGTATTAAGCTCTTGAGTGAGGCCCATGGTGTTGTATATTTGGCCTTTGTGTGAGGCCATGGGTCCACTATATGTTAGGCTCTATGTGAGCCATTCCTTGGGGGCAATGTTGGTTAAATGTCCACAATGTTGAGGCCGATTGTCGATGCCGGTTATTAATACCAATTCTGAGTATGTGACATCATAGCATCATGATACATGCCCATATGTATCATCTGCATGTTTGTTATGAGATGTGGTTGACCATTGCATATGTCATTGGGCAAGTTATGAGACTCCTTGATAGGTGGAGGTTATCTCACATGAGCGCACGGTATGCACAGGATTGATGCATGACTGGATTGTATGACTCATGCATCCTGCATTGTGTGTTGTGATTACCGTACGCCTTAGCGACATCAGGGCCGTAGCCTCCACAAGCATATCGTGGATGGCTAGATGGGACACAAAAAATGTTTCGTTCTAGCATACGGGCGCCATAGATGTCCCTGGGTGAAAATCCCTAAACCTTTGTGGCCAGGAGACACCCCAACGTCGAAACTGAATGGATATATATGAGCGCATGGGGGCCGTATACCAGTAGGCTGCGTCTTCCACTGTGTCGTGGTCGGTTGGGAGGGGGTGTGACCTTACCCGCCTGAGTGAGGGGGCAATATCTAGGTTAAATTTGACCAGCTTGAGGAATGGGTCCGCTATCGACGAGCCGGGCCTGATATTGGCAGGCGGATAGTGAGGTCTCTTCCACTTACCCAGTTGTGCGCTCGGATAGGGGCGGCAAGCTGGTGTTGAGTGTAATAGACCCCGGTGATGATCCTAGAAGGAACTGTACTGATATGTGGACTTATTGAGTAGGATTTGCATACTCATTCATTCATTCACTATCCTGAGATCAAGAGTCTATTACAGTTGGGCGCGCGACTAACCTGAGATCAAGAGTCTATTACATTGAGTCTGGCTATCCAAATTTAGGTATGGGACTGGTTTGGATAGAAGTCCTTTGTGATGGACCCCATAGTCTGCGATACTACGTACTATCATCCCAACTTCACTCCAGCTTGGTCATTTCATTCGCACCGCATATTGCATCAGCATTTGATAGCTCTACTCAAGATCAAATAAAGATCCACTCAAGATCAACCTTGATGAACAAGCAATGCTCACAAGTGTAAAGAAGAAAGTTCTACTCAAGTTCAACTGTGATTGACAAGTATTGCTCTCAAGTCAAGACATTGCAAGATGTTAAGAAGCTTACAAGTTCAATCGTAAAGAACTCAAGATACTTTCAAGGATTAGCTACAACAAGACTTCAAGGTTTACTACTTTCAAAGGTCACTTGTCCTTAAGTTTCAATGTCCTTACTTCACGATTGAGGTTTGACTGACCTTAGGTTGACCTTTAGAGTAGGCCATTTTGGATACATAAGTCATATGTTTGATTTACGTGAGTTTTGTCAGTTCTAAGACTAGTCCTAGACTTTGTTCGACTAGTCCTAACACTGCTTCGACCTGTCTAAGAAATTCCTGGATCAGTCATAAGTTTGTTACAAAATTCAGATATTTTCTGTTAGGCTTCGACTAGTCCTGGAGACTGTTCGACTAGTCGAAGGAACAGTGTCGACTGCATCTAAGACCAGTCGTAAACCTACGACTCAAAGTCCAGCGATGATCTTCGGATCCTACGACCAATCGAAGGGAACCTATGACTAGTCGAAGGAGACCTACAACCAATCGAAGGATACCTTCGACCAGTCGTGAAACGGTCAAATCTTATCGCGCCCGAATTTTTAAATATTTGTTGGCTCTATGACCAGTCGAAGAGCTCCTTAGACCAGTCGAAGACATGATTTGCTCACCTTTAAATAGAGCACGAATCTCAGAAGAATTTAATCAATTAAAGCTAATTCAATTCGACCTTCTGAGAGATAATTCAGTGCTCCATCAAAGCTAAGTGTGCTTATTTAATATTTTCTTTCTTTAGCTTTATTTGATTGATTTTGTTTCTTGCATTCCAATCTTATATGAAAAGAGGAATTGTTGTTTTCCTTCTTTTGAAATCAAAATCAATTAAAGCTAGCCCGTTGTTTTTAATTTAAAATCTATTAGAACCTAGAACCATTATAAAGTGAGTATTGGACATTGATCTTGGACATTCAAATCTCTACTCCAATCTGGTTCTTCCGGGCTGCTACAATGAAGGAGATAATCAGGTATTTTACATTTGTTGTAAATTCTGTTTGGTTTTCTTTTGAGATTTGCTAGAAAAATCTCATTGTATTGGTTATCTGAGGAGAGCCAGAAAACTCAGAAGTGGGGTTTTTTTTAATTGTGTAAGCCCACAGATAAAGACACACTTGTGAAGGTTTTTAGGTGAACCTAGGAAAACCTATTTTTGTTAGTGAACGCTAATATCCCCTGTGTGAGGATATTAGGAGTGGAGTAACTGTGTGGCTGTTGTTGAACAGTTGGTGTACACATAAGCGAACCACTATAATCCCTTGTGTTTTGTGGTTGTTTGATTTTCATTTCATATCTTTAATTATTCAGTGTGGGATGTATATATGGATGTGAATGTTGTAATCATTTCATTTCAAGCTCAGTGGTGAATGGTGTAATAGTTAGATTTATATTTCTGCAATTTATTGCTTACTATTACTTTATTGGTTTGAGCTTTGTTTCTATATTTGTTCTAGAAATAAGTTGTCCTACCATAAACTTTGATTTTTGGTGTAAGGTTGTCCTTAGAACAATTTTTGATTGCTTTCCATTCGTATATTGCAATTCAAGTTTAGTGATTTAAATTCTTATTCTTTATTTCGTTGTATCCTTTATTTAAATTTAGCATAGTCCTATTCACCCCCCCTCTAGGACATATAGCTTGGTCATTTCATGAACGCCACAACAAACTAATTGAGATATGGATGAAAGATTTCGTTCATCAACTGCATGAATACCGCGGGTGCATTGGTTAGTCTGAAGGACATAATCTGGAACTCAAAATGACCATAGCACATCCTAATGGTTGTCTTCGGGATATCCTTCTCACGTACTCAAATCTAATGATAACCGGAACGCAGATCAATCTTTGAAAAGAACTGTGCACCCTACAGCTGATCAAACAAATCATCGATCCTCGGAGCGGATACTTTTTCTTAATCGTAACCTTGTTGAGTTCGCGGTAGTCCACGTAAAGCCTCAACGAGCCATCCTTCTTCTTCACAAAGAGTACCAGCGCTCCCCACAGTGAACAGCTTGGACGAATAAAGCCTAACTCGCACAACTCGTCAAACTGCTTCTGCAATTCCAGCAACTCCAACGATGTCATACGATACGGGGCCTTCGAAATAGGCGCGGTACCAGGCACAAGGTCAATCTGAAACTCAGTGTGCCGGCGAGACGGTAATCCTGGAATCTCATGGAAGACATCGGGAAAACCACAAATGACTGACACTTGGTCGATACTCAAAGCAACTGACTCCTCAACGGCATACGACAATAAGCAGGAAAGCTGCTCTCCTCTAGGCTCTGCTATAAACTGGAACTACCGCATGCCGGGTATACAAAATGTGACCATCCTCGTGAAGCAGTCAAATACCGCATGATACTCGGCAAGCCAATCCATGCCCAGGATGACATCAAACTCGGACATCGGTAATGCAAACAGATCGGCAAGTAAAAAGATATCCCCAATTAGAATGGGGAAAGATGAACAAAATTGGCCCAACAGTGCAGCTTTCCCCAAGGGAGTCGATACCGACAGACCCTCACGAGCAGACTTTAACGGCAAACCAGTCGATCGGCAGAAATCCTCGCCCACAAAGGAATACGATGCACCAGAGTCAAACAATACATGTGCTATGCATGCAGAAACAGGGAGGGTACCCTTGACGACCCCTCTTAATGACTAAGAGTCCTACTGGGTGGCATAAAATCTGCCCTGGGCCTGCTAGGGGGTGTATGTCCCCTATGAATTCGCGGTTGCTGTGCTGCCACTGCGGTGGCCTAATTTTCTACCTCTACTACTGCAGGGGAGGTCTCGGAGGCAAGTGTTGCGGTCGCTACTACTGCTGTGGGGGCAGATGCGACGGCTGATGCAGTGCCCTCGGCTGCTGCTGCTGCTGCCAGGGTATCAAATTAGTGTGCAAGATGCGGTATTGGAACCACGACGATGGTGCGTTCGTAATGGTACAAGTCTCGGATTGAGCTGACTCAGATCTACGGGATACGACTTAGGGTCGTGCGCAAACGTCGATTATAGGTCCCGAATTGCCAGAATTTGTTGGGAAGGATTGCGAGAGTCGACGGAACAGTACGGACTAGGATACGGGTCTTACAACTCTCCCCTCCTGATAAAACTTTCATCCTCAAAATTTAAAATAGAACACGACCAATACAGAGCTCACCAAGGGAGGAAAATCTTATCAGAACACAACATCCCAACATAGTCAAACACCTAAGAGATGGGGACAACGCCCATGAATCTCAGCCTCTTGATCCCAAGATGCTTCATCAACACTATGATGACCTCACTAAACTTCGGATCTTGGATTAAAAATGATCAAAACTGGAATACTATGTAGCCTCATAATCTCAACGATAGGGAGATATATTAGAAAATCTCTAAGTTATTCGAACTCGGGGATCTAACCATTCTAAGTTCTCAACAATCATAGAGTGAAGGGTAGCTATCAGCAGATATGTGATGTTATCTTCAAGTATTCCCAAGTTATGCTCTGATACCATCTTCTGTCACACCCCAAACCCGAAAATCGGGCTCACAAAATTTTCGATCGCTGAATCCGATGCCGACAACCTCCTTAGTACCTCATTCCCGGCTCCCAATGCGCATACACCAGATTTCGATCCTGGGATCCTACAAGGAGGATTTTCCAACGTACATTTGTCTTATAATAAGCATAACCACAAGTTTACCCAAATCACAAAGGCAACATCATCATCATATATCTACTAATATAAATATTTGAATACAGTGCTGAAAGGGAAATACGTATATCGAAATCAAAGCTCCAGAAGACTGCTGCACACTCCATGCTCAATGCTGCTGCAACCTAACGCCACCTGCACGCATTTATCATGTATAAGCTTATAGAAAGCTTAGAGGGTGGTGAAAGTGTGTGCACAAGATAAGTGTCAAGTATTCAATACAATCCAATGTCAGAAATATTGACAAGATCATGAATCATACGATAACAGAGTAAGCGAAAATACTGGCAATATCAGAGTACGCAATACCTATCAGCTATGCAAATGAGGAGTCATAGAGAGCCAAATATTAGATGCTGAGGGTACAATTGAAAAGGCCAAGCTATATGTCCTAGAGGGGGGGTGAATAGGACCATGCCAAATTAAAACGATAACGGCGGAATTTAAATAATAAGATAGGCTTATAAACAAATAAATGAAAGATATCACTATAATTAATTCACAATACTGAAATGTAAAGCAACCTCAAATGTATGAGTATTGAGAGATTGATACAAATGTTGTTTTAAGGACAACCTTACACCGAAAACCAAGGTTTATGGTAGGACAACCTGATTCCTAGAAAGGTTTTTGTATAAAAAACTTAAACTTGATACAGAGGAATAAACAAATAAATATCAAGGAAATGAAATCTAAGTTATTACAACATTCCCCACAATGCTTGAAATGTAAAAGATTACAACATTCACATCCACAAATACATCCCACAAACTTGAATGATAAAAGATATAGAAATAAATCACACATCCACAAAATACAAAGAATTATAGTGGTTCGCCTATGTGTACACCAACTGTTAAGCAACAGCCACACAGCTTGCTACTCCACTCCTAATATCCTCACACAGGGGATATTACTGTTCACTATGAAAATAGGTTTTTCAAGGTTCACCTAAAACCCTCACAATTGTGTATTTTTAATGGGCTTACACAATTCAAAAAACTCCACTCTGAGTTTTCTGAATCACCTTAGATAAACCAAAACAATGAGATTTTTCTGGCTCAATCTCAAAAGAAACCAAAAATAGAAGATTTACACAAATGTAAAATACCTGGATTTCTCCTTTTGTTGCAACCCGAAAGAACCAAATCAGAGTAAAAGTTCAAATAGAAGTTCAATGTCCAATACTCACTTAAGAAATGGTTCTAGGTTCTAATTGATTTTAAATTAAATCAAGTTGGGCTAGCTCTATTTGATTTTGATTCCAAGAAGTGGAATATCACAATTCCTCTTTCAAATCAGATTGGAATGCAGAAACAAAATCAAATATAAAAAGCTAATAAAAAGAGAATATTAAATATGCACAATCTAGCTTAAGAAGATTACAGACTTATCTCTCAGAGTGATGCCTTGATTTTACTTGAATTGGATATCAAACTCTGAAAATCGTGCTCTATTTATAGTTGCAGAAATCGCATCTACGACTGGTCCTGTGGACACTATGACTAGTAGTAGGACGAACTAAGTTTTAAAATTTTGACCCCGATCGGATAAAACCATTTCATGACTGATCGTAGGCACTTCACGACCGGTTGTGAGGCCTCCATGATCGGTCGTGAGGCCTCCACGACTGGTCGTGACCTACCCACGACTGGTTGTGAGGAACCAGGAATGATTGCTGGAGTTTAAGTCGTAGTTGTTGGATTAGTCGTGAATGAGTCGTGCATTGTTCACACAACCAGTCGAGCAGTCTTTAGGACTGGTCGTAGCTTAACCGAAAAATTTTAAAAATTTGCAACAACTTAGGACTGGTCGTGAAATTTCTTGGAATGGTCGAGCCAGTGCTAGGACTAGACGAACAGAGTCCAGGACTAGTCGAAGTACAGACCAAACACTTATAAAATAATTTGATTTGAATTATGTATTCAAAATGACCTACCCTAAGGTCAATCTAAGGTCTTCCATACCTTGGACATGATGTATGAACATTGAACCTTCTTTTCTTCAGATGATTGACGTTCTTCGAAGTTTATGAAGCTTGAGATCTCGACACACGATGAAGCATGTATTTGAGATTTTTAGAAGCTCGATTTCGTAGTACTTGAGTTGTACTTCACCTTGAGTTTAATCTTGCTTTTCTTGAAGGAGACCTTTGTTCTTGACTTGAAGCATTGTTAATCTCCCCCTTTGTACATCTTAGTTCTTGAAGTAGATCTTTTTCTTGTGCATGAGATGCATTGACTTGAACGTATATATCAATGTGCTACATAAGACACAACTGTAGTTTTGGCACAACAAAATTTGACAATCAAAGGAGCAAATAACCATTGCACTTACAACAATGCAATATGTAAATCCTGCTAAGTCCGTCTAGGCTATATAAGTACAGAAAACATAACAACCCAAAATGCCATATGCCTGTGGATGCAATATGCGATGCGAATGAAATGACTAAGCCGGAGTGTGAGGTCGGGATGGCTACGGGGGTCCATCACAAGGGACTTCTATCCAAACCAGTCTCATACCTAAATTTAGATAGTCAGACTCAATGTGGTAAACTCTTGATCTCAGGTTAATCATTCGCCCAACCGAAATCCTGGCCATGTGAAGGTACACATAACAAATAGTTACGCATCACCAGACCAAGTGGATAGTGAATGAATGAATGAATGAGTATGCAATTCTTGCTCAATAAGTCTACATATCAGTACGGTTCCTCTCTGGGATCATCACCGGGGCCTAATACACTCCACACTAACTGTCGCCTCCCTAACCGCACAGCCCAGTGACTGGAATAGACCACACTATCAGCTTGATCAGTAGTCTGTCAGTACCTACTCGGCTCGTTAATAGTGAACCCATTTGCGAGCTGGTCAAACTCAGCCTAGCTTACAGCCCCCTCACTCGGGCGGATAAGGCCACACCCCCTCCCAACAGACCACGACAGAGTGGGAGACGCGGCCTACTGGTATTCGGCACTCTGGCACTCATGTATCCACTCGATCTAGACGTTGGGGCGTCTCCTGGCCTCAAAGGTTTTGGGACTTTCACCCGAGGACATCCTAAGTGCCCACATTGCTAGAACCAAGTATTTTCGGTGTCCCATCTAGCCATCCATGATGTGCCTATGGAGGACATGGGCCTAATGTCGCTAAGGCATACAATAATCATGTCACACATATGCGAGATGCATGAGTCACACCGTACAGTCATGCAGCAATCCCATGCGTACCACGCGCTCATGTGGTTAACTCCTATCAATGAATCCCATAATAATCTACCCAATGGCATATGCAATGATCAGTCACTACTCATATCAAGCATACATATGATGCGTATGGGCATGAGTCATGGAGTTACACTAAGCATGTTATGAGGTGATGAACTATCCTCACAACGAAAATGAGCCTAGATGGCCTACACACATCAAGTATGGGCTTATCAATGGGCCCTAGAGAGAGTTATAATGCGGACATTTAACCAACATTATTCTTACAATGTGAACGTCAAACCATCATTGCTCTCAAGGCATGGCCTGCCATAAACATCATTACATAAACCATGGTGGAATCATACATTGCAATAGGCCTTATGTACATCCCATTGGGCCTCAACCCATGGGCCTCATATATATCAAATGGGCCGCATCTCATGGGCTTCATGTATATCGAGGTGGGTCTCAACAACGGGCCTCGTATATCACATCAAGGTGGGCCTCAACAACGCGCCTCATATATCAATCGGGCCTAATCAAATGGACTGAAACAATGGGCCGAATCAACTAGGCCAAGTCGAATGGGCCGAGTTGAATGGACCTAGTCGAATGGGCCGAACACAATTCATCTATCTTTAGAGATCAATATAGAGTATTGTATAAAAATGAACCATATCAAAAGATCAACTGGACCATACCATATTTAACCGTAGTGATAATGATTTCCACGGTTAAATTCCAGTGGGCCCCATCATAGGGTTTATTTCCCATCTAGTCTATTCATAAGGTCATAAAGACCTAGATTTAGAGGAAAAACAAATATCATGTTGGCCTAAACCCTGTAGCCCAAGGGTTTTAATGGTAGACGTTCAAACCCACTGTTTTCTATAATGTGGTCCACTTGATCCTAGATCTGTCTTATTTTTAGCCTCAAGCCTTAAGGCGAGCTTGCCAAATGGTTGGACGGTTTGGATGCAACACATGCATCATGGCAGGTCCCATAGGGATGGACGACATAGATAAATCACATACCTCATGGTGGGGTCCACATGTGTGGCCCACCAGATGGAAGGACGGTTGGATACAACATATACATTACAACTGGTCGGTGGAATAAATGCATACATTATGGTACGGCCCACCGTCCAGCCATCTGGATGGTGTGGACCAAACATATACTTCAAGGTGCGGTCCCGCGAGGGGCCCACCATAACGTTTATCTACCATCCAATCCGTTAATAAGGTCACACAGACCCAGATGTAGAGGAAAAACAAATTTCGTAAGGATCCAAAACTCATGGACTCCAAGGGAGTCCAATGGCAGACGTTCCATCCTCACTATTTCTTGTGACATGGGCCACCTGAGCTTATGTATACGGCTGATTTTTGGGGTGAACCACAGCTAGAAGAGGGGCCACCAAATGCACAGCGTGGATGTTCAACACACATCACGGTGGGGCACACGGTTAGGACCACGTCCCAGCCCGTCCGTCCACAGCGCAGCAGGACGCTGCTGTGCGTTTTCTGGACATCCAGCAGCAGCGTCTGCTACTTTTTTTTTTTTTTTTGAAAAACATGTTTTTTGTGATTTTTCGTACGTGGGGCCCGCATCAGGAGAATCCTGCCCAACCATTGCATTCTACGGCTCAAGACAGTCCAAATGAGCCCAATACTCGTTGTGTTTCGGTGCATAGAAACATCAAAGTGCATCCGAACAGCCTTTAAAGGTCAATATCGCTATTTTCTATGGTATGGCCTGCTTGATTATCGGATTAGCTTCATTTTTCGATTCAACACCTAAAATGAGCTGGGGAATAGATTGGACGGCGTGGATTAAACCCATACATTAAGGTGGGGCCTGCATGAGCAGCTCAGCCCAAAGCTTTGCACCAAGCTAATATTTTTGTTTTGTTCACAGTAAGGTCCAGACCTTGCTGGACAGTCTGGACAACGGACGTCCAGCAAGTTCTAGGCTGGCCCATCTGGCCGTGTTGGGGTCCACCAAATGCTTGCACTTCCCCATCATCTAGACCCTTCAAATAAAAGGGTAGCATGGTGAGTTGATCCCCATGTTTAGACCACCATATGGTCCACTGGATGGGTGGTCGGATGTCACATACACTCATCATGTGGGCCACAAAATAAGAGAAGGAGAGAGAGGGAGAGAGACACGCGCGATGGAGGGACCCCGACACTATGGGCCCTCCCTTCCATGCATTCAATCATACATCAAGTGGGTCCCAATACATGTGGACCCACCAAATCAAGATTCAACGGTGGAGATTCTTTCTCTACCAAAATGGAAGGTCTAGATGACCTCTTTCAAACTTAGAAAAGTAAACATCATGATGGGGTCCATGGAGAATGGCCCCATCATGGAATGATCATGAGAATCATAATGGGCCATCGGCCACATCTAGGGTCCAAAGTGAGATCCATACCATCAATCGGTAGGCCCCACTTGGCCCATCATCAAAGGAATGAAATCTAGGCCTATAGAAACACCCATTGTTTTATCTTCTTGGTCTGATGGAACGCCGATCTCCTTGTGTCTCACTTTGATGGAAGATGATGAGAAATGAAGGGCTAGGATGATGGATCTTGGCAACTCACTCTTTTCTCTCTTGGAAGTGCTTGAACGTGCACTCCTTTGCTTGTTTCAAAAATGTGAAGAGAAAGAGAGAGAGAGAGAGAGAGAGAGAGAGAGAGAGAGGAGAGAGAGAGGGTGTTTGTAGGAGAGGTGATGGATGTGAGTGATGGATGTGAGGTAATAGTTGTACTTGACATGTATGGGTGTGTAAGAGAGAGGGTGAGAGAGAGTTGACTTTGGGGTTACTCTTGTACTTGACATGAGGTGATTGATTGATTGATTGATGGGACATGTTGTAAAGATTCTCTTGCGATTGCAAACACGCAGTGTTTTCCCCGAACTGAAAGCGGGACCACATCTCCTGGCCAGGGTATTGAATCTGTGTGCAAGACACGGCGTTAGAACCGTAGCAACGGTGTGGTTGCAATGGTACAAGTCTCGGATTGAGCCGACTTAGATCTACGGGATACGACTTAGAGTCGTGCGTAAACGTCAATTATAGGTCGCGGATTGACGGAATTCGTCGGGAAGGATCGCGGGAGTCGACGGAATAGTACAGACTAAGATATGGGTCTTACACCAAGGCCATGCGATGCGAGGCCTATGTAGCCAAATGTCATATGCGAGATGAAACACAAGCATACCAGTCCTCATCAAGTACATATATCAGTACAGTTCCCCTCTAAGATAACACCAGGGTTTAGTACACTCCACACTGACTGTCGCCTCCCTAGTCACACAGTCCAGTGAGTGGAAGAGACCACACTATCCGCCCGACCAGTAGTTTGCTAATACCTAACTAGCTCATCAATAGTGGACCCATTTGTGAGCTGGTCAAACTCAGTCTAGCTTACAACCCCCTCACCCGGGCTGATAAGGTCACACCCCCTTCCAACTGACCACGACATAGTGGAAGACGCGGCCTACTAGTATTCGGCACTCGTGCACTCATATACCCACTCGATCTAAACATTGGAGCATCTCCTAGTACCAAAAAGGTTCTGGGACTTTCACCCAAGGATATCCTATGTGTTCATAGTGCTAAAGCCAATATTTTCGATATCCAATCCGACCATCCACGATGTGCATGTGGAGGCCACCACCCTGATGTCGCGAAGGCGTACAGTGATCATGTCACACAAATGCGAGATGCATGAATCACACTGTCCAGGCATGCAGCAATCCTGCATGTACCGCGTGCTCATGTGGGTAACTCCTATCAGTGAGCCCCATAAACAATCTGCCCAATGGCATATGCTATGATCACTCACTCATCACATCAAGCATACATATGATGCGTATAGGCATGAGTTATGGCGTTATCTAAGCATGTTATATGGTGATAAACTATCTTCATAACGAAGATGGGCCTAGACGACCTACACACAACAAGTATGGGCCTAACGATGGGCCCTAGGGAGAGTTACAATGCGGACATTTACGCATCATTGCTCTTACAATGTGAACGTCAAACCATCATTGCTCCCAAGGCATGGCCCTCCGTAAACATTGTTACATACATCATGGTGGAATCACACATCGCAATTGACCTCATATACATCACATTTGGCCCCACACAAAGGCCTCACATACGTCTCATTGGGCCTCACTCATGGTCCTTATATACATCACATTGGGCCTCAACCCATGGGCCTCAAATACATCACAATGGGCCTCATATACATCAAGTGGACCACATCACATGGGCCGCACCAATGGGCCTCATACATTAAGTGGGCCACATCACATGGGCCGCACCAATGAGCCTCATATACATCAAGCGGGCTGCATCCACAGGCCGCACCAATGGGCCTTATATACATCAAGTGGGCCGCATCAATGGGCCGCACCAATGGGCCCCATATACACCAAGTGAGCCGCATCACATGGGCCGCACCAATGGGCCTCATATACACCAAGTGGGCAACATCACATGGGCCTCACCATCTACACCATTAATCTATTTAAGAGGTTATTTTAGAGCATTACCCAAATGAATCATAACAGAAACTCATCTGGACCATACCACAAATAACAGTGGAGATAATGATTTCCACCGTTAAAATTACCAGGGCCCACCATAACGTTTATTTTCCATCTAATCTATTCATGCGGTCACAAAGACCTAAATCAAGAGGAAAAACAAAAATCATATTGATCCAGAACTTCTGTGATCCCTAAAGGATTTCAATGGTAGGCATTCAACTCTCCACTGTTTTCTGCAGTGTGGATCTGCCTCATTTTTAGTCTCAGGCCTTGAGACAAGCTTGCCAATTGGATGGATGGTTTAGATATAATACATGCCTCATGATTAGGACCCACAGAACTACTGATATACATACAACAGGTATGCAACCGTGGGTCCCCACCATCCAGATGGACGGCTAGGATATAATACATACAACATGGTGGCCCACGACCACGTCTAGATCGCTGGACGGTCTGGATGAAACAGATGGATAACGTGATATAAAATCATACATCATGCGGGACCCACAGATCTTGCTGACGTCCTACACAGCAGCAATATAGATGGTGTGACGTACCCCAGCTAATCAGCTCCCACCATTCATGGATTGGACAATGTGGATACAACACATCATCCAGTGGGCCCCATGTGCTGGAGGCAGCACGGACGATGTGGATATAAACCACATGCATCATGTTATGATCCACCCAGCATCGTTCAGATGGACGGTGTGGATTCACACGTGCATCATGGTGGCCACGTATAGCCTAAATAAAATACATGGATCGGTGGGTCCACACGAGTGGGACCCACCGGTTATCTATATATACACACACACACACACACACACACATGTTTTATATATTATTTTATTATATATATTTATATTTTAAAGAACAGACCAACGTCCAGTCCAGGCCCTGGACGGCCTGGGCAGTGTGGCTGGTCCACGGATGGACGGGTTAGATGCGTCATGCATCAAGGTGGGGTCCACGTCAACGTGGCCCACCTGATGAATCAAGTTGATATTTATGTTTCCCCATCATACAGACCTTCCAAAAGGGGCAGCAAGGTGGCTGCAAAGTGGGCCCCGGTTGGGTCCACTTGGTGCTCAATATGGATGAAATACATACATCATAAACGAGCCATAAAATTAGGAAGAGAGAGAGAGAGAGAGAGAGAGAGAGAGAGAAACGCATGTGATAGAGGGACCCCAATACATGGGCCCTCCCTTCCATGCATTACAACATACATCTTGTGGGTCCCATTACATGTGGGCCCACCAAATAAAAATCAACGGTGGAGATCCCTTCTCCACTAAAATGCAAGGTGTAGATGACTCTTTACATATTAGGAAAAATAAACATCATGATGGGGTCCATTGTAAATCCCTGAAAATCAGGGGTCGAGCAAAGCTCAGCTCCCAAGTTCCAACGCATCACTTATGCAATACAGATAATGATGATTATGATGAGAGCATTGAAACATGAATGGGATTATACCAAAATAGCATATCATACTCCAGAGATAGTTAAATGTGCAAGTGGAAGACTGTGATAGATATATAACATATATAAACTATGGTGAGTCTCCAGAGTGTGATAATGTTACCAGGTTAATTAATTACAAGTACAAGTCCAATTTATACGAAAAGTGTAAAGTCATCTAGACAACATCCCTGTACCCCGTTGATTAAGACACGGCTCACATGAAGCCGCCTCAAACTGTATAAAGGAGGAATCCTCCTCATCCTCATAAAAGTTCGGCTCCGCTTCACAGCATCGCCATCATCTGAAACTCAAACAAATCTGGTTGGTGTGTACAACACCGTTCCGTAACGTGGGAGTGCGTGATCAACTCAGTAGAACAATAAAGCATAGGTTAACATGTTATCAATTCAGTCAAGCAGTAATGATAAAGCAGTACAATCAAACACTCCTAACTACTCTTATTAATACAAGTATGAATGCAGTCATGATGCATGTCCTCACCACATACTCCTCGTGCGACACCATCTTATGTTCGGGGCATGCTTGCATTCCTCAGTGCTCCACATCTTCCAGGCACATGCAATGCGATGATGAGCATGATTACCGAGTTGTTATTAGTCCATTTCAAACAGCAGTATTGGGAAACTAAGGTACCTCCCTTGTATCATTCTCATACATGATCCATTCTAGGGTCATCAGTCCTAGTTAATCTCATACGATGGTGTGTTTCTAGGTCGCTGTAAGGGCTGTCAGGGCTGTTACACGGAACCGTTACACCACTCCCCCATCACCCTTTTAACGGCTTATCACTAAATTGATACAGGCCTAGTTCATACTCTATTCACTGCGGCAAAACTCGTCACCTCACCACAAATTCAGAGTATGCTTGAGGTCACTACAAAGGGCTCGTCACCAATCAGTGTAGGCCGACAGGTCGAATATAGTGTCTCATACCACCATAATCGGCTCACGAGTCTGGTTGCTCACTGGTCACTACAGGGAGGTACGTGGCCCCAGCGTAGGCCGACAGCTTGACCACGGTGTCCCATACCACCATGCCCGGCTCATGAGTCTTAGCGGGTCGAGGTACCATGGTTAACGGGATTTCACTGGTAAGTTTGGTACCCTAGGTTCAAGCAGTAGCGTCCAAACATGGTGAACATACATTAGACATATCGGGTTACATGACGAGCTCGGCTAGCTCGAGCGCACAACAAGTTAAATGATATGAAGCGCATAAGCACTTCGTGTAGCCAACCACTATCTTCAACCGAAGTATGACTCGGGTTCGTCGAACACATCTCACGTGGCAAATGAATCTCAGCCACGAATTCAATCCCGCTACCAATTGCCTGGACTATAATCATAGCCCCAAACACAATCAATCCATGACCAGAAGCATGTAGAGTAAAGCAGAATAAACAAAGTAATTCAAGCATGTTAACAAGCAAGTCATAAAGCATGTTACAAAGCACTATGTAAACAAGGAATACAAACACATGTATTTCATAGTAAGCAATTAAATTGAACAACCATCATGGAGGAAATCATATACGTTTCTAAGGTAGTTGAGAATCCTATCTCAACACCACTATTAAACTTAGTTCGTCACACAATTTCTCACACAGGCATTTTAGCAAACACTTAAACTACACCACTCCAACATACATGACGTATGTTGATTTCGACATAGAATATGACAAATCCTTATAGCAAGGAGTTGTCGCATACACATCAATCATGTTCTTACATTCAATACATTTGACAGGCATAAATCATAAATCCATATTTATTTAGTCATTTCAACAAATACTTAGAATACACTATTTTAACATACATAGTGTATATAGCAAAAACATGCATTAGGGCGAACTCTCTCGCCAAGTAAGTGTTATACACATATATAGTATGTTCATACAGCAAATAATCATGGAAAACACATTTCTAAAATTTATACGTATACGATACTTCCTACAAATACCTAGAATACACAAAATTCCATATTCTTCGTATTTAATCGAAACAGAAAACAGGCAGCACTTTGTACATGTGCAATTACATGCAGAACATGAATCTATCATTTTCTGACATTGAAAGCGTTGAAAACCATAACCTATACATCTAAAGTCCGCACCTTTTATCGTAGAATCGTAACGAATCCGATAGGTTTGCTAAGCTTTCATATACGGCAGTTTGACAACCTATAGAGCGAAATAGGTTAGCTATTTCATAACCTATAACTATCAAAACCCCAAAACAGATTAGGGTTAGGGTTTCTTACCTAGAAACGACGTCGGAATCACCGGGAAAGCGATTAGAAGGAAGTGGTGGAGCTTGTAGTGTGGTAGGGTAAAGTAGCAGGGAGATTCTCCCACTTCTCTCTCACTTTCTCTCTCTTTTCTCTCTCTTTTCCTAGGGTTTTTCTCAAATTCGTGTGGCTGAATGAGAGAGGGTTTTAAGGTCCTTATATAGCCTAAAAACTCACCAAATTAGACTCCAGGTCAAGGTATACTTAGGTTATAACCAAAACGGGTTAGTTTTAGCTCAACGAGGACTTCTGGCGGCCCCTTTTCTGTGTGCGGTCGGACTTAAGCTCACTAACACTGGATCTAGGTACCATTAAGTTTTCGTTCCAATAGGGTTCTCAGATCATGCGTGGCGGACCAGTTTCAATTCAATGGTCAGTGGATCACGATCGAAGATTTCGAGTACATAGATATGTTTGGGGAAATATCCCTGATCTGAGGGTGTAATTTGGCATGATTCTGATGGTCTGGTTGCTTAATACTGATCCGCAAGCGACATGTGCCAGATTTATTTATTTTGAATTTAATTTAGAATTATTTTCACATTTCTCACACTCCCCACTCTGAACTCAAGCGAATAGCAATGGGACATTATCTGGATTTGATTTCCGAGATGGTTGTCAAGCCCAACAAGGTGGTCCTAATTCATTAACTTCGTGTTAATCAGACTTCCGACGTGCGGTCCAGATCTGATACGGAGTTTCGAGATGCTCCCGAGAGCAGCCGGGTAATGAGATGGATCCTAGATTTTAGGGTAACCTAGTATCAATGATTCTACAAGTTTTGGGTCTTGCAAATCGTATTTAAAGTGGATCAAGCGGATTTCGTAGCTAATCTAGTTTAGCACTTAGTTACTTTGTCTCATTTCTAAAGGATTTGATCCTAAGCGATTTCTGCCTGAGGTGGCATTAGGGTCTTTGTACGGATTTCTAAAGCATTGTTCTTCATCACCTAAACTTTAGGATTCACGCCTAATATGAAAGTACTAGAGACGTTTAAAGAACAAGGTAATGAAAGGTGAGATTTGTGAAGGAAATGGGTTAAGAGGTGATTTTAGACTGTGGGATTCAGTTTTGACAAGTGAATAAGGTGTTAAGATCGACCCATTGCCTAAGGACGTCTAATTCTAGGTTGGCAAAAATCCAGAATGTTACATCCATGGAGAATGGCCCCATCATGGAATAATCATGTGAATCATGGTGGGCCATCGGCCACACCTAGGGTCTAAAGTGAGATCTATTCCATCATTCAGTAGGCCTCACTTGGCCCATCATCAAAACATGAAATCTAGGCCTATAAAACACCCACCGTTGGATCTTCTTGGTCCTATAGAATGTCAAACTCCTTATCTCTCTCTTTGATGGAAGATGATGAGGATTGAAGGGCTAGGATAAGGGATCTTTGAGTAGGAAGTGGGCCACACACTTAGCTTATTTTCTCTCCTTAGGATTCTTCTCTCATGGTTGCATGGGAAATGGTAGAGAATGGAGTGAAATGAGAGAGGAGTGGGGGTCGTGTAAGAAGGATGGGATGAGAGGAATGGGTAGTGTAATAGAGGGATGGGTGTGTGTAAGAGAGAGTTGACTTATGGGGGGTGAAGTGGCATAGGGTATGGGTTGCTTATCTTTGTTGGTAAGAAAGATATGGGAGAGGGATGGGTTGTGTACTTGACTAGTACTTGATTGATTGATGTGATGGGTTGTAGATATTCTTTTGGAATTTACAACGAGCAGCGTTTCTTCGAAATATACGCGGGCCCACAACTCCTAGCCTGGGTATCGCATCGGTGCGCAAGACGCGGCGTTAGAACCACGGCAACGGTGCGGTCACAATGATACAAGTTTTGAGTCGAGCCGACTCAGATCTTCGAGATGCGACTCAGGGTCGCCAGCAAATGCCGATTACAAGTTGCAGGTTGCCGAAATTCGACAGGGAGGATCGTGGGAGTCTATAGAACGGTACGGACTAGGTAATGGGCCTTACATAACTCATATGTTTGGAGTGAACCGACTAACTCTCAACCTTCATTTAATCAATGTCTCTAAGTTCCTGAATAGCAATTACTTTGGAATTAAACCTTTCAAGAAGTGATTGTAGTATCTTAGCGCAAACCTTACTTTCTGGGATTCATCGCCTAGACCCCACATGGAATTCATTATGTCATTTAATTTCGTATAGAAATCCATGAATGTTTCATTTTCTTCTATACGAATTTCCTCAAACCTTGTAGTGAGGATTTAGACTTTAGATTTCTTGACAATAGTTGTTCCTTCATGTGTCATTTCAAGGATGTCCTAGGCTTGCTTAGCTGTATCACATGATATAATTCTTTTGAATTCATCAGGTGATAAAGCGCAAGTAATGGCATTTAAGGCCTTTGCATTTGCACTACTCTCATTTTTCTGAAGTATGGTCCATAAATAAAAAGGTGCTTCTTTAATGGACTTGGTTCCATCACTGCCTAGAACCTCAGACACTGGTGGTTTCCATTTAGCCCCCGTGGCTTGCCACACTCTTTCATCTATGGATTTTAAGAAAATCCGCATTTTGGCTTTCCAATAGGCATAATTTGAGCCATCAAATGGTGGTAGCCTGGTAATAGACAAGCTATCAAAATTTGACATATTAAAAGCTATGGATCTTTAAACTCTAGGAAATTAATCCAAATAAATGAGCCACTTAGCTCTGATACCACTTGAAAGAGGAGAGGTTAAAGTCCTAGAGGGGGGATGAATAGGGTTATGCCAAATTAAAAATTAAAGTCCTAAAGAATAAATAAATCAGAACTTAATCAGAGATCTCAATCGTAATAGTATTGAGAAATTGATTCAAACCGCATTCATAGGACAACCTTACACCAAAAACTGAGATTTTAGGTAGGACAACCTGATTTTATGAACTAGTAAGGATCAAGATCGCAAACTAGAACAAGAGGAAAAATAAATGCATCTATCTATTACAAGCATTCACCACATGTACATAAAGATTTACAAACATTTACCACATGTACATCTCAAAAATCATTCACCACATAAACACTAGGAATTATAGTGGTTCGATGTGTACACCAACTGTCCTCAAACAGCCACACCTACTCCACTCCCAATAATCACAACCCACATGATATTGGCGTTCACTAAAAATCAAGGTTTTCTCAGGTTCACCTTAAAACCTATACAGTTGTGATTTTAGAAAGGCTATCACAATCAAAACCCCGCACACTGAGATTTTCTAGCTATCTCAGTCAAAACCAATACATGAGATTTTCTTAGATATCTTAAATAAACCAAAAACAAAAAGTAAATACTTATCTTCTTCAGAAGACGTTGAATGATGTAGCCCGTGCAACCGCTTCGGTTGATGACGAATGTTCAATGTTCAATGTCCAATAACCAAAATGAAGGATTCTAGGTTCTAAATAGATTTTTAAGTTAATTCAAACCTGGGCTACTTGTTTAAATTTCTTAGATCTCAAAAGGAAGAACAAGAACTCCCTTTAAAACATATGATTCATAAAAAGAGATCAAGAAATTATAAAATAATAAGCTATTAAAAAGAATTTAAAATACCGTTCTATAGCTTGAAGAAGATGGGGACTTTTCTCTCTCAAAGTGAAGGCTTTTGGTGGCTTGAATGATGTAATTTGGAGTGACAAAAGACCTTTATTTATAGGCTAAAAAACTGTTCCTTCGACTGGCCTAAGGTCTCCTTCGACTAGTCTAAGAAACAACCATATTTCAAATTTTAGGCACGATCGGATCAAACCGTCCTTCGACTGGTCGAGTGGCTTACTCGACTGCTCGATTGGCCTGCTCGACCGGTCGAGCAATACCTTCGACTAGTTGAGGATGACCAAAATCCATTGCTGGACTTCGAGTCAAGCCACCTTCGACTGGTCAAGGGTGTGCCTTCGACTGGTCGAGCACTTTTCTCGACTGGTCGAGGAATCAACAAATTTTATCTGATTTTCAGTTGAAAACTTAAACTGGTCGAAGTTTTTCCTAGACTGGTCAAATCAAAGCCTAGACTAGTCGAACTAAGGCTTAGACTAGTCAAACTTAAGCCTAATTAAAGTATAAAAACCCAATTATGTTTGGCATTCGCAAAAACCTAAATCTAAGGTCTTTCTAGGGTCAAATATACCTGAAAACATTGAACATTGAAGTGTATACCTCGTAGCTTGTACTTGAATCTTCAATTGCGTTCATTCGATCTTCTACTTGAAGTAATCTTGTAAATGTAGCTTGATCTTGAACTAGAAGAAAAGTAGAGCTTGAGTACTTTGGACTTTAAAGTAACTGTCTTCATGTTTTGAACTTGCACTTTCCAACTTCATGTCTTGAACTTGAAGGTGAACTTTCGATCTTAATTCACTTGAAGGTGAACTTTTCATCTTGATTCACTTCATCATAAGTTGTTTTGTCTATCAAAATTTGACAAATAAATGTGCTTTATATATCACAACACTTACAGGCACAGTCTTTGTGATTTATGCGCTTGTTCTTTCGACTGGCTTCCTTCTCCACTTGATTTTCTTGGATCTTGGGACCTTAAAATCTTCAATCTTGGTCTCCATGGGTCCATTCTTTGCCTTGGTGACTTTTAAGCACTAAACCCATGCTTTTAGCATTCTTTTTAATCTAAGCTCTTAAATTCACCTTACAACACAAACACATGTAAAATATACCATTAAGCCATATTATGTTTTTAAAACCAAGAAATAAATAAGGGATAATATGCAATATTTGACCCTCAACACCCATACTGGCCAGCCATGCGTAAGTCCTATAATATCAGTAATGGTGATTTATCATTTACCGTTGCAGGGAGCACCCATGCATGCCAACCATGTAAGCCCCGTATCCTAGACCGTACCATTCCGTAGACTCCTGCGATCCTCCTGGTTGAATTTCGGCAAACTCCGACCTGTAATCGGCATTTGTGCATGACCCTAAGTTGCATCCTGAAGATTTGAGTCGGCTCGACTCGAAACTTGTACCATCGCGACCGCACCGTCGCCACATTTCCAACACCACGTCTTGCGCACCGACCGATGCGATACCCAAGCTAGGAGTTGTGGACCCGCGTATATTTTGAAGAAACGCCACGAGTTACGAATTTCAAGAGAATCTCTACAACCCATCACATCAATCCATCAATCAATCAAGTCAAGTACAACCCATACCCTACCCATCCCTCTCTCACCCAAAAGTCAACAACACCTATACTTTCCCATCCCTTCTTACCAAAAAGTCAAGGCAACCCATCCTTCCCATGACATATCTCTTACACACCTCTTCTCTCTCTCTCTCTCATTCCTCACTTCATTCCAAGAAACTCCCAAGGAAAGGACGTCCAAGCTTCCCATGGAGAAGCTATGGTGTGGCCCACTCCCTACCACCCAATCTCCCATCCTAGTCATCCAACCTTCATCAACTTCCATCGAAAGGAGAGCTCAGGAGCTTAGCATTCCAAGGAAGTTAGGGATCAAGAAGGAGTGCAATCGGTGGGTGATTTGTAGGTTAGATTGTGTTTTATGATGGGCCAAGTGGGGCTTACCGATTGATGGTATGAATCCTATTTGGGACCCATCTTGATGTATGCATTGTAATTGCTAGAGGAGCTCATAGTGGTGGAGCTCCTCCGCTACACGTCTCTCTCTCTCTCTCTCTCTCTCTCTCTCTCTCTCTCTCTCTCTCTCTCTCTCTCTCTCTCTCTCTCTCTCTCTCTCTCTCCTATTTGCGTCCCACCATGATGCATGAATTTTATCTATACCGTCCACCGAACGGACCACCTTACTGTCCATTTAGATTGGCCTAGATCAAAGGGAAAACATAAATATCTGCTTGATTTCCAACAGGTGGGCCACACACGTGAGGGCCCCACCCTGATTTATGGAGTATCCACACTATCCGTATGATGGCGCCACTGTAGGAGTGGGCCCCAGTCTGTTGTGGCCCGGAAGCTATTGCTTGCAAAGCCCAGCCGGCCAACAGGCCTTTGATGAAAGGAAAAATCAAATATTAGCTTGATTAGGGTGGGCCACCATGTGGCACCACCCTGATGCATGCATTTTTGCCACACCGTCTAGACCCTGGACGGTGGGGCCCTACTATAATGTATGGGTTTCATCCTCACCATCCAGCTATTGGATGGTGGGACCCCACTTCAATGAATGTATTCTATAATCCAGGTCATCTGTCAACAAGGTCCAGGGCCTGGATGTTATAATAATAATAATAATAATATATAATGTTATATATAATATAATATTATGGTGGGCCCCACGAGGTGAAATAGCAGTGAAGACCGCTTGAGTTGAAGTTGGAATATGCCAATATGTCCTAGAGGGGAGTGAATAGGACTTTTTAAAGATTTATGAGTAATTTAAAATTCTTATCACTCTAATCCTATCATGTATACAACTTTCAGGATTACTCAAATGTAACTCTACCGGCTTCCAAGCCAAGTAGAGGATCCAATCACAAACTAATCAAAATATAGCAATATGCAACTTAGTCTATGTTGGATGTGACTGTGTGTGCGTGAGATGTGATCAGATATATGAATATGAATGCATTGACATGAATCACACATAGAGAAAAGCAATCACAAACACAATCATTTTATAGTGGTTCGACGATAAGTCTACTCCACTCCCGGCTGTCGCGCTCAACCCTTGAGTGTCCCAGATTTCACTAAGGAGGTTTCCCAGAGTTCGATATCATTGAGCAGGTTCGATATCATCGAGCGTATACTCTCGATAGCATTGATGGTCTGCTCGATGACTCGAACTCGATGTCATACGCTTTTGAAACTCCTTACCAATAGGTCGATGAATCGAACCAGTTGTCGATGTCATCGGAATTCGAACTCCGATTCCATCGATGAATGGATCGATCCCTCGACACATGAAAAAATGAGAGAGACTTGACTTTGAAAATATTTCAGGTTTTCATGAATGATCGGGGGAACCGTCGAGGTCATCGGAATTTGAATGTCGATGATATCGAGATCAGAGTCGAGGCATCGATAATTCCAACTGATTTAACTTTGAACTTGCTGGACAAATTATGGCTTTATTCGATGCAATCAATCTGGTGTCGATATCATCGATATTCGAATATCGATTAAATCGAAGGGCCCCCGATCATAGTTAAAAACAACCTGACATAACTGCTGTAAGAAATGCGCGCCCACTGTCGATATCATCGATGGACCTCCAATCTTATCGATGTTTGAATTTAGATCATATCGGACAGTCATCAATATATCGAAGACTTTTGAGATTTTTTATTAAAAAATAGGGGCGCCAGAAATCTGCCTGTCGATCTTATCGAGCCACTCTCGATGGTCTCGAGATTTGAATATCGATGATATCGATATGAGTATCGATACATCGATAATTCGTCCAGATATATTATGCAGTTGCTGGACATATTTAGTGCTTTTATCGATGATATCGATAGGTTTATCGATACATCGATAAATCCGTCCAGATGAATATTTTGTTGCTGGACATTTTGGTCCTCTTATCGATAATATCGTTAAGGTATCGAGGACATCGACAGTACAGGTCGATCATATCGAGGGTGCTTCGATAAAATCGACAAGGAGAGAAAAACTTAGAGATTTTTCTATTTTTGAAAAAGTTTTCTCACCACAAAAATCCTAAGATGTCTATCTTGTTTTAAGGGTTTTAATTACCTGGTGTTTTGGGACATGGGATGTGAGGTTATGGTTTACCTGTTGCGAGCTTCCACACATCCGGTTGAGGCAGGCGCTTGAATTGTTCTTCCTATCGAGCTCTGTAGCCAGTCTGACTCACCATTCATGTAACTTGACAAACCAGGGCACTAGCAGTGCACTTTCAATCTCCTCCTTTGTCAATTACGTGACAAAATACCCAAAATACCCTAGAACACTTCTAAACACACCCTAAATTGTGTGTACATGTTTTTACACAATTTTACAATGTTTCTACCCATGTACACATTCTAGAAGTATCCGCTCCCCCTTACTTCAAAATTTCCCCTTTCTTGCAGCTGCTCTCCCTAACACCTGCATTAACATAGATAGATACACAATTTTTTGCTCGGGGTGTTTTGAACTGTTCTCCCCCTTTTTGTCAGTCATTGGCAAAGGTATAATAAGTGATATTGACTGAAGAATGAATTGCATGGGAGAACTAACAGATACAGATGTATAAAGATGAAATCATTTTGAAACAAACATCATTTTTAGAAGTCATGAATGCATGTAGGATAAGATAGAGCAGCTGTAAAGCAGTAGATAGAGCAGCTGTAAAGCAGTTAAAATATTCATTAAAGGCATCTCATGCATTCCAAATCAGAGACTTGATAAACCAGGGGGAACCAAAAAAAATATGGCATTAATGATAAGAATTCTATTCAGCCATACCTAAAATGCAACCAAAATATCCACATATATTGCCACAGACAGCAGTAGCTTAACAATCCTTCCAAATATTGTGACCAGTATTTTCAGCCCAACCGTGGGCGTTTTTCAATAAACAAAAATATTTTCAGCCTAGCCAGTCAGATAACTGTCACATATACTCAAGGGAGCATAGAACATTCAAAAGATACTAATGTTCATACGCTGAGTTAAAGAAGTGAGAATGTGTGACAGTATTCAGAGATCAGTACTACAGAGCAGAGTGAGATGGAGCTGTGTCATCCCTACGACAGGTCATTAGATCGGCCAATTGTTGAACGGTCTGTTGTACTCCTTGTACCAACCTTTCCAGAATAGTTAGCCTTTCTTTGACGGAGTGGATGTCCTGCTGAATCGCCCCAATTCTATCCAACTTGAACCTTTTCCCATATCCAACTGATGACGTGGACGGAGTTGGATCAGGTCCAGGAGGGGCATCTTCAGCCACTGCAATTCCTTCCATGGGATCGCCGCCTTCTCCTCCTACATGTTCTGCCTGGATTCCCTCACGGTTTCCTCCTTGTACTTGTGAAATTCCAAATCCATTTTCTAGATGTTCTTTATATTGAAGGTATGAATTGGAAGAACCGGATCAGTGGTGGTAGGAAAACCGATGACTTGACATATCTTGCTTATGATCCAGGGATATGGTAGGTGTAGATCCCTGGATGTATGTATAGCATTTACCAACTGATTGATAAGCAATGTTGGAAGGCAGACCTGCGTCCCTTTTTCAACAGAGTAAATAATCATGATCATAAGACTTGTGAGGTCAGATCGATTTGTACTCCTTGGATACAGTTTTGTAGTGAAGATTTCGTGCATAATCCGAAAATGGGGTTCCATATACCTAGATTTTAAGGCATTCCCTTGATGCCAGGGAATGTCTCTATTATTGCATAGGTATTTGGTAACCACAGAACGGTTGTCAGGATGATCAAGATCCAAGTTCGGGATGCCTTCTGGAGCCAGTTGCAGATTGAGAATGTGAGCTAATGTGGCAGGAGTAATAAACGCATCATCACCATCGAGAGAGACCATGAACGAGGGAGGATTAGACACAGGAGAGTGACATGCCACAAGAAAGTTGCGTGTCTGTTCAAGTTGGCAAGGTCCTCCAAAATCTAGAATGGGCAGCCACCCGATTTCAACAAACAGAGGTTCCAGATCATAAGGTGCCAAGCATCCTCTGTCAACTCTTCATTCATGGATCAACTTTCGACCGGTGTATTTTGTTGGGCGTTGATTGACCAGAGGCGGAGGAGGTACCTGTGGAGATGGTTGTACCTCAGACAGGGGCCCACGTGATCTTGTGCGCTGCTGGTGGGGGTCCCACGATCTGAGGCTTTTGCTCTTTCTTTAGGAGCAAGTACATTTTGTCGGGACGATCGAGACGATTCGCCAGGGCCCGACACTTTCCCTTTGTCTTTTCCTATAACAACAAAAATGGTTTTACGAATTTGGAAAGAGGACACGACCTGAATAGAAAGCAGCAATACCAAAAAAAAAAAAACTCACAATAAGGTATTACCAATTTCGTTGTGTGATTTGGGTAGTCCTTCAAGGACTCCAATGGTTTGGCCAAGCGAATTGAGCAGAGGCGGGAACAAAAAGAACTTTGGGACAGAAATCCCTTTTTGTGCTCTGCAGACTTATATCGGGCGGCAATCGTCGATATGATCGATACTCTTTTCGATGATATCGAGAGTTCTTTATCGAGTTTATCGATCCTGCCTTCAATACTATTCCCGATCATGCTCCTTTTCAACTTCTGAAGTGATATCGATGATATCGACTGATTATCGATTGATCGAAAATTCATATATCAGTCAACTCAAGATTTTTCAACACTTTTACTTCAGACATTCCTTCATGTATACTTATAGTGTATCAACGATAGTCAGTATACAACAAACTTTTGTACAGTTTATGTACAATTCCAAAATTATAAACATGGCAATGTTTATATACAAAAAGTTCGAGGTGTGTAACCTCAGATGAAACATTGATGGCTCAGCAAAATTTGCATCATTTCAGCAAATATCCAAGTCAGATGCATGACTTGGACATGTCCTTCCACACTTGAAATTTTCAGGGTATGTGAAGATTAGTCATAAGACAATTTTGTTTTTCTTTTTCTACCCATTTTGAAATAAATTTCTTTCTCCTGTCTTGCATCTTAGGTGGTGATAGATTAGTGTTTTCCCTAGATGGACTCCTGACATTCTATGTTTCTCTGATCGGTTTAAATTTTCCAATGTGATTTTGTCCAGAGTTATGTGAAGTCCGTCTACATGTTAGGCATTCAGCCACATAATGACCCGTATCACCACATAAATGACAAACTGGAGAGATTCTTATATTGCTTCCTGAAGCAGCCGATGATTTAGTTGTTGGTGCTGCATTTCTATTTTCTTCTTAGTTTTCTCATACCCTAGGCCACTCTTGTCCTTTCCGGGCCTTCCCATCCCTGACATCCTTTCAAGCTTTTCACCACTCTGAGAAAATTTATAGTTTATTTCGACAAAATTTCTAGATTTCTCTAAGTCATAGCGGAGTGTGTGATTCTTATCCTTGAGATGCCTATTTTCATCTTTTAACAATTCAATTTGTTTGGTAAGCTCAGATGATTTAGTTCTTAGGGATAGGTTGATCCTTTCCAATTTGTCATTATCTGCATAATATTGTTGTAGATCATTAATTAGGTGTGAATTGATTTCTACAGTTTTGTCTAAATCTGTTTGCAGCAATTGGTTTTTATTCTTAGATATTCCCAGTCTTTTAGCCACTTTGATGTTATGGATATAAAGCTGATTGTAAGCATCTTGTAGCTTATCCTTTTCTATTTCTTCTTCTTTTCCACTGTCGGATGAGGATGATTCCATGGCTAGCTGTCCTTTCTCGTTCTCAGATTCAGTGGGAATAATTGAAGCAGTGGAGACCATGAGTATTTTCAATGATTTCCGATCTCCATCGCTTTCTGAGTCACTAGATTCTAAATTTGACTCATCTACATCATCCCATGTGGCGGTCATTGCCTTGCCCTTAGTTTTTCTGTTTGGGCATTCGGTAGATAGATGTCCATACTCTCGACAGGCATAGCATTGTGGTTCTTTGGTCTTTTTGCCAAATTTGTCTGCAGGGAGTTTGTTATCCACCTTTCTACCTCTAGAGGGACAGCCGCAATTCTTTTGAAAGAATCTTCTGAATCTTTATGCCAGCAAAGCCACTTCCTCATCATCATCCTCTCTTTCACTTTCACTGTCCTCATGAGTTATTTTCTTTGAAGTTTTTAGGACAGTGTTTTTGGATTTTTGGGATTGAGTGAAGTGTAGTTCAAAAGTTTGTAGGGAACCTACTAGTTCTTCTACTTTCATCTCATCTATGTTCCTACACTCCTCAATTGTTGTCACCTTGGGATTAAATCGCTCCGGTAGGGATCTTAGAATTTTCCTACAAATTTTGGTACCGGAACTCTCTCCCAATCCACCCATGGAGTTACAGATAATATTTAGCTTTATAAAGAACTCCATAAATGTCTCATGTCTTCCATTCTGAGACTTTCGAACTGCGAGGTCAATAATTGAAGTTTGGACCTCTTCACAGTACTTGTGTCTTCATGGGTTGTTTCCAGTAAATTCCATGCTTCTTTTGATGTCCCACACATACTTATCTAATTGAATATATCCTGGGACATGGCACAGTAGATCGCGTTCATAGCTTTCGCTTCAGCTGTCTGTTTTTCCTTATCGAACTGCGTCCACTTTTCTTTGGGTTTGGGTTTTTCAACTGTTGTGTCATCTTCAAGTACAATCTTTTCAGATGGTGGCACATATCCACATTCAACAATATCCCAAACTTCATGGTCCAAAGATCTCAGAAAGTAGTGCATTCGAGCCTTCCAGTATGCATAATTTGAGCCGTCAAATACTGGAGGCCTGGTGACTGATGAGCCCTCTCCTTTGGCCATACTTTCAACTCTAGTCAAGATCACACTCTCGGCGGTGAAGCCCTTGAAGAGAGACCCGCTCTGATACCAATTGAAATAGCGGTGAAGACCGCTTGAGTTGAAGTTGGAATATGCCAATATGTCCTAGAGGGGGGTGAATAGGACTTTTTAAAGATTTATGAGTAATTTAAAATTCTTATCACTCTAATCCTATCATGTATACAATTTTCAGGATTACTCAAATGTAACTCTACCGGCTTCCAAGCCAAGTAGAGGATCCAATCACAAACTAATCAAAATATAGCAATATGCAACTTAGTCTATGTTGGATGTGACTGTGTGTGTGTGTGAGATATGATCAGATATGTGAATATGAATGCATTGACGTGAATCACACATAGAGAAAAGCAATCACAAACACAGTTATTTTATAGTGGTTCGACGATAAGTCTACTCTACTCCCGGCTATCGTACTCAACCCTTGAGTGTACCGGATTTCACTAAGGAGGTTTCCCAGGGTTCACCTCTAACCTAAGGTTTTAAAGCAGGTTCACCTTCAACCTTTACAGAGGTTTTACGCGGTTCACCTCAAACCCAAAGTTTTACTGGTTCACTCCTAACCAGATGTTTATGCTCTCCATAGAGCAAGGGTCCACACAACGCACCCGGATTTTAGACCACACAGGTCAAGGACCTAACAATTTATGCCCTACACAAGAGCAAGGGTCCACACAATGCACCCACTACGTACACTCCCGCCGGAAGCCTCTTTGAGGACTTCAAAGGGTGAGAACCACTTAGGACCAAGACCTAGAAAGGAATGATCACAAGTGTCCTCTGGACTCTAGATTATAGATAAGTTGATAAGTCCCGTTAAGCACAATGCCAAAGATCTCCTCCTCCTTGTTGACGAAGAGTCTTCAGCTCCCTTGATCTGCAATGCAAGATGATTTACCGATGCTCGGCTTCGGGTTGGGTCAAGGGTGAGATGGAATCCTACTCTTTAAAGATTTTCTTATAAGGAAGATAGAGTAGTTCCTCTCTTATGCATTCAAGGCATCCCAGCTTAATGATTTTCCATTAAGGTGGTAGCTGAAGGATCCTTGAATGCGGAAGTTCATTCCCCAATCCACTCTATTTAATATCAATGGTAAGGGTGGATTGGAGGATGAACTCCCTAGAGAGAAAGGCTTTAGGTATAAGATGTAAGTTGAAACACACAAAAGCTCTCTCTTTTCTCTCTTACATCAACAAAGAACAAGTCCTCTATATATAGGCAAGAAGTTGCAACGAATATAAAACGGTCATATTTATGACAGAGTTCGATATCATCGAGCAGGTCCGATATCATCGAGCGTATACTCTCAATAGCATCGATGGTTTGCTCGATGACTCGGACTCGATGTCATACACTTTTGAAACTTCTTGCCAATAGGTCGATGAATTGAACTAGTTGTCGATGTCATCGGATTTCGAACTCCGATTCCATCGATGAATGGATCGATCCCTCGACACATGAAAAAATGAGAGAAACTTGACTTTGAAAATATTTCAGGTTTTCATGAATGATCGGGAGAACCGTCGAGGTCATCGGAATTTGAATATCGATGATATCGAGATCAGAGTCAAGGCATCGATAATTCCAGTTGATTTAACTTTGAACTTGCTGGACAAATTATGGCTTCGTTCGATGCAATCGATCTGGTGTCGATATCATCGATATTTGAATATCAATTAAATCGAAGGGCCCCCGATCATAGTTAAAAACAACCTGAAATAACTGCTGTAAGAAATGCGCGCCCACTGTCGATATCATCGATGGACCTCCAATCTTATCGATGTTTGAATTCAGATCATATCGGACCATCATCGATATATCGAAGACTTTTGAGATTTTTCATTAAAAAACAGGGGTGCCAGAAATCTGCCTATCGATCTTATCGAGCCACTCTCGATGGTCTTGAGATTTGAATATTGATGATATCGATATGAGTATCGATACATCGATAATTCGTCCAGATATATTATGCAGTTGCTGGACATATTTAGTGCTTTTATCGATGATATCGATAGGTTTATCGATACATCGATAAATCCGTCCAGATGAATATTTAGTTGCTGGACATTTTGGTCTTCTTATCGATAATATCGTTAAGGTATCGAGGACATCGACAGTACAGGTCGATCATATCGAGGGTGCTTCCATAAAATCGACAGGGCGAGAAAAACTTAGAGATTTTTCTATTTTTGAAAAAGTTTTCTCACCACAAAAACCCTAAGATGTCTATCTTATTTTAAGGGTTTTAATTACGTGGTGTTTTGGGACATGAGATGTGAGGCTATGGTTTACCTATTGCGAGCTTCCACACATCCGGTTGAGGCAGACGCTTGAATTGTTCTTCCTATCGAGCTCTGTAGCCAGTTTGACTCATCATTCACGTAACTTGACAAACCAGGGCACTAGCAGGTGCACTTTCACGAGGGACCCACCTGTTATAATAGAAGATTGGCTGGTGTATCAAACATCAGCTATATAGCTATTGTATAGCTATATGTAATATAATATATTAATTCAATATGATAGCTATATAGCTGTTGTATCTCACATTAGCTATATATAATATAATATTATATATAATATAATATATCTGTATAGCTGGTGGCCCCACGTGGGACCCACCAGATGTATGTGCTTCATCCTTACCGTCCAAAACTCGGGATGTGGGACCACCTTGGTGAGTGTTTTATCCCAGCAGTTCATCATATGGACAGTGGGCCAGCAGCCCTCCCAGCTATTGTAGATGACATCAGCAAGTTTTGTGGGTCTGTGTTTATCCACACCATCCATTTACGGAGGGACCCACCTTTGATGTACGTGTTATATCCTCCGTCCATCTTTGGATGGTGGAAACCACCATGATGTAAGTGCTTTATCTACACCGTCTGTCTATGGACCCCACCTGACGTGTGCAGTGTCTAGCACGTGCACGTGGACCCCACCAGATGTATGTGTTATATCTGCACACCGTCCATCCACAGTGGGAGCCCACCTTGATGTATGTTTTAGCCACGCCGTCCAGTTCGCTGGACGTGCGGCCCACTTGATGTATGTGTTGAGCATCCATGTTGTCCATCTGGTGGGCCCATTTGGAAGGTGCAGGCCCACCTGCTATGAGGCCTATTGATGAGGCCCGATGCAATGCATATACGGTCTATTTAATGAGGCCCATTATGATGTATGAGAGGCCCATTTGGCAAGGCCGATGTGTTAGATTTGGGGCCCATTTGGCGAGGCCCCATGTGATGTATTTGAGGCCCATCTCGTTGTGCGTTGCAAGCCCACTGTCCACCTAATTTTCTAGACCATAGGGGCTAACCTGAGAGTCCCATTATGATGTATATGTGGCCCATGAGTGAGGCCCGACGTGTTGTGTATGAAGCCCATGTGATGCTGCCCATTGTAATGTATATGAGGCCCATATGATGCGGCCCACTTGATGTATATGAGGCCCATGTATTGTGGCCCACTTGATGTTTATAAGGCCCATTGTTACAGCCCATGTATTGTGGCCCACTTGATGTATATAAAGCCCATTGTTGCGACCCATGTATTGCGGCCCATTATGATGTATATGAGGTCCATGAGCGAGGCCCAATGTGATGCATATGTAGCCCATGAGTGAAGACCATCGTGATGTGTATTAGGCCCTTGAGAGAGGCCCATGGTGATGTATATTAGGCCATTGTGTGAGGTCATGGGCCCACTATACATTTGGCTCTATGTGGCCCACTCCTTGGGAGCAATGTTGGTTAAATGTCCACATTGATGGGCAATGATGGTTAAATGTTCACATTGTGACCTTCCCTTAGGCCGATTATTGATGCTGATTATCGGTGCCGATTATCGAGGCCGATTATCAGTGTTGGTTATCGATACCGATTATGAGTATGTGATAGCATAACATCATGATACATGCCCATATGCATCATTCACATGTTTGTTATGAGATATGATTGACCATTGCATATGTCATAGGGCAGGTTGTTTATGGGACTACCTGAGAGACGGAGTTGCGCACATGAGCGCACGGTACATGCAGGTGTTGAGGGTCAAATATTACATATCAGACCCCATTTATTGTCTGGATTTACGAACTTATACTGTTTAATGGACCTATTTAATCGTGTTTGTGATGCAAGATGTATTTAGGAGCTTGAACTGAAAATGGGTATTAGAAACATGGTTTTAGCGCTCAAGATTCACCAAGGCAAGAAACGGACTCCATGGGACCAAAATCAATAGATTTACAAGCCAGGGATCCGGGAAGATCAAGCCGTTCATGTTAAAGAGGCCTGAAATTGGTCCAGAATGCAAGATCACAGGGTTCCCGCCATCGAATTGACACGAAACTTCATACATGGCCTGGGGACCATAAATAAACCGTACATATAAAATTTCAAGCATTGGATATCTCTGAAAGTGGGCTAAAGGATGGATCAGCCCAGTAATTCATTGAGTGGGCCCACCTGATAACAGGATATGCTTTAACTTTGGTCTCAACCCCTTAATCGGGGAGACAAAGCAAATGGATGGATCAGATTTTTGAAACTTATCACAGTGGGTCCGTATGTATAGTGTGTGCACACAGTGTACACACGTACCAGCGCCACACCAGATATGCTTAACGCGGTCAGCAGTGCTGACCGCATCTTCCTCCTAAAACGGCAACTGCCGTTTCCAGGCAGCGTAACGAACGGACGCTGTCCGTTTTTGCGGATGTCAGTGGGCCCCGTCCATGGTCTGTCCAGCCGATCCAATCCGTCCACCATGTAGAGGGCTTCGAAAGATTTAAAACCATGCTGATACTTTACACCCATGCGTGCACACGTGTGCGGTACAGAGGCCACAAACGGATTGCCCTGCAATGTTCAAAATTGATCTTTTTGTGATTTCTTCTCTGGGCCGCGTCAATGGACATTCAAAACCACCCATTCTTGACTGAAATTTCATTCTGAATCCAATGGACGGGGTGGATTTCCCAGAAAACACTTCTATAGGGCCCACCGATCACGACAGCGAAAGGGTGGGAAAGGTTTCGCACATGTTAGGAAATCCGATTTTTCAGGCGGTTGTGGGCCACCATCTTTGATCATATGGTAGATCTGAACCGTCCCTCATGTAGAGGACCCAAGAAAGTCCTAAGGGACGGTGTTGTTTTAAAATTTGAGCGAGGAAAGTGTCGTGTTTCGAGGCCCCGAACTTGGCTGCGAAAATACTTTCACTATGCGTGCGACAGCTTTCCAAATCTGATTTTCTCCACTCCAGCAGCTATAAAAACGGTTTTGGACGTGGGGAGCAGGCATCAAAGGCCTTGGACGAAGAATGTCACGTGAGAGAGAGAAAGACAGGGAGAGAAGAAAGAGTTTTTGTTGTTTTTCCTTTGGTTATGCTTTTCTTCTCAAATTTCTGATGAGATCTAGCCCATCCATGTGTGGCTAAACCTCTTAGCTAGGGCTAAGACGTGAAGCTTGTGGCGTGATGGGACCGATTCTATGGCGTTGATTTATGGTTATGAACTGAGGTTTGATTCTAGTTTGATTAATTGAAATATTCATAGTTTTTAATAATTTGTTGTGACTTAAATTACAATAGATCTGCAATGGCTTTTAGTATTTCCTTCTTCCTCATATTTTGATTGTGAAATCAGGAAACCCTGTTGTTCACCATTGCCCCTTGGACATGGTTGGATGATGGAATCCTTCCTAACATTCATACATCTTCTGATTGGTTATGGATTGGTTTAAGTTCTGTTGTTTACCTTGTTTCATGGGCATGGATTTGTGATGGAATCATATCTAATTCTTATACCTTTCATTTATTTGAAAACTAGATCAAAAGGAAGTTCACATTGATTTTCAGGTTATATCTTCCAACTGGATGAAGATTGGACTCGAAGTTCAGTTGAGTTCATGAATCGACCATAGATCTCCCTGATCTCTACAAGTGGATCCTCTAAATCCCTAGTTTCCCTCTCTCTGAATTCTTTAAGTTTAGATTAATATTTCACCATTATTCCTCAAATCATAATTGGTTTAGATTTCATCTTAGCCTAGTTCTAGATCTGGTTATTTTTAGATAACGTACAGGTTTCAATCCCTGTGGATTCGACCTCGGTCTTACCGAGTTTATTACTACATCACAACCCTATAGTTGGGGAGTGAACAACAGGATTGCTGCATGACAGGATGGTATGACTCATGCATCTTGCATTTTGTGATATTGTAAGTGCTATATTTTCTAGCTCCTATGATTGTCAAATTTTGTAGTGCCAAAACCTCTTGGAATCTGTATCTTGTTTAGCTCGTCTTCAAGTTTAAAATGATTCATTTCAAGATTCAAGCATCACAAGTATAAGAGTTCAAGTACTACATCAACTGATAGTTCAAGCTTTCAAAGCTTCATCTAAGTCAAGATAATATACTTTATTTTGGTACTCAAAGCTCAAGGTGAAATGCGATTCAAGTACCTCAAATTCAAGCTTTAAAGTGTTTCAAATTCAAGCTTCAAAGTGTTACAAGTTTAAGCTTAAACATACTTCAAGATGTCAAGCTTCATGTACGTCAAGATCAACTATTAACTGAAGCAAAAGATGTTTTAATGTTCAAACATCGCTTATAAGGTATGAATGACCCTAAATTGACCTTAGGTTAGGTCATATTGATTGCATACTTAAATTGGGTCACTATATAAGTGTATAAGTTGTTTCTCAACTAGTCTTAACCTATGTTCGACTAGTCCAAAAAATTCCTCGACCAGTCCAGAGTTTGTTACTAACTTTCGGAATTTTTTGTTGGATGTTTGACCAGTCCTGGAGACTGCTCGACCAGTCGAGCAGGCTCGACTCGAAGTTTAGCAACTAAATTGGGTCCCACACGACCAGTCGAGAGTAGGACTCAACCGGTCGTGCAGGCCACACGACCAGTCGAACCTCCCACTCGACCAGTCGTGGAACGATCTTATCTTATCGTGCCCGAATTTTCAAAAGTTTGTTGGTCATTCGGCCAATCGAGCTGACCTTTGGGCCAGTTGAGTGAGCAGTTTCTGCACTTATAAATAGTGCACGATTGTTAGAGTTTTTCATTCAATTCAAGCAAAATCAAGACACCACTCTGAGAGATAAGTTAGTGATATTCTTAAGCTATTTAGTGCTCATTTAATATTCTCTTTAATTAGTTTTTTGCATTTGATTTTGTATTCTACATTCCAATCTTATTTGAAAAAGAGATTGAAGTTTTCCCATTTCTTGGAATCAAAATCAAATCAACCTAGCCCAAGGTGATTTAATCTAAAAATCATTTAGAACTTAGAACCTTTTCATAAGTGATGTGGACATTGAACATCTACGTTGAACTGCTACTCCGAATTGGTTCTATCGGGCTGCATCAAAGGAAAATATCCAGATAAGTATTTTACATTTCTATAAATCTATTCTTTTGGTTTCTTTGAGATTGTGCTAGGAAAAATCTCTTTCTTTTAGTTTGTCTGAGGTGATCCAGAAAACTCAAAGTGTGGGGTTTTTGAATTGTGTAAGCCCACTTGAAAGACACAATTGTGAAGGTTTTAGGTGAACCTTGAAAAACCTATTTCATAGTGAATGCCAATATCCACTGTGTGAGGGTATTGGGAGTGGAGTAGTTGTGTGGTTGTTTTTCTAAACAATTGGTGTACACACAAGCGAACCACTATAATTTCTGGCCTTGTGGTGAATGGTTGATTGTGGTATTGTGTGGATGTTGTAATTTTCTTTTAAGCATTTGTGGAAAACATTGTAATCTTTTTATGCAAGCGTGGGAATGTTATAATAACTTAGTTATTTTCTTTGCTATTTTTATTCTTTATTCCTCTATATCGGTTTGAGATTTTGATACACAGACCATTCTAGGAATCAGGTTGTCCTACCATAAACCATTGGTTTTTGATGTAAGGTTGTACTTAGAACAACATCCGTATCAATCTCTCAATACTTGTACATTTGAGGTTGTTATTCATTTCTGCATTGTGGAATTGTTTTAGTGCTATCTTTATTTATATTTGTTTAATTCCACATTTAATTTTTTAATTTGGCATAGTCCTATTCACCCTCCCTCTAGGACTCTTAGCTCGGCCTTTTCAAGTGGTATCAAAGCCTAATAGCTCGTTTTAATTTTTGGATTAATTTCCTGAGCTAATCGATCTGAGCTTTTTAAGATATTAAATTTTAATAGCCTTTCAATCACTAGGCCTCCACCATTTGATGGCTCCAATTATGCCTATTGGAAAGCCAGAATGAGGATTTTCTTAAAATCCATGGATGAGAGCGTGTGGCAAGCCACAGTGACCAATTGGACCCCTCCTACCACTGAAGTAACTGGTACTGATGGATCTAAAACTGTAAAACTTACACCTTACTTTTCTTAGACCGCTCTTCAAAAAAGTGAGAGAAGTGCCAATGCAAAGGCTTTAAATGCTATAACTTGCGCACTATCACCGGATGAGTTCAAGAGAATTATATCCTGTGATATGCAAAGCAAGCCTGGGATATTTTAGAAATGACACACAAGGGAACAACAATTCTTAAGAAATCTAAAGTCCAAATCCTTACAACCAAATTTGAGGAAATACGTATGGAAGAAAGTGAAACTTTCATGGATTTCTATACAAGATTGAATGACATTGTCAACTCTATGTGGGGTCTTGGTGATAGAATCCCATAAAGTAAAGTCTGTGCAAAGATACTGAAAAGGCCGAGCTATATGCCCTAGAGGGGGGGTGAATAGGACTATGCCAAATTAAAAAATAACAGCGAAATTTAATAAATTAAATACAGATAGCAGTGACAATCTCACAATGCCGAATTTAAAGACAACCTCAAAAGAACGAGTATTGAGAGGTTGATACAAATGTTGTCCTAAGGACAACCTTACACCATAAAAACCAAGGGTTTATGGTGTTTCGACAAGAAAACAAAAGTATTTGATTTGGGAATTATCTTATTCAAACATAACAATGAAATAGTTACAGAAACAATCATCACACTTTATTGATTCTGAATTTATTTACATCCTCAGGTATCCCTTGATTCTAAAATAGTTTACAAAGAATTCATTGCAAGTTACAATTATAACGGTTAAATATAAATTTTGACAGCATAACAGCGCTGATTTCAATCATCTCCTATGACTTAGGAGGAATAGATAAGTCGACTAATTAATCTTCAAGAGAATAGAGATTTCGGCAGCATTTCAGTGCTATTCCGGTCATCTCCTGAAACTTAGGAGGAATACGCCTTTTCGTCGATGATTCTTCCCTTCCTCCTGAACAAGAAAAACTTGAAGATTTGAAGACTCTAGCCATTTCAGCAGCATATCAGCCCATTGCTGTTATAGACTGTCCAGCAGTCGGTTTGCGCGGGTCTGCGCAAACTACATGCTTTGCGCGGGTCCGCGCAAACTACAGGAGCCCAATGACCCGCGCAAACTACAGGAGCCCAATGCTCTGTGCAAACTATATGAGCCCAATGCTCCTTTGCACCTTCTATCTTCTTCTTCGTCTTTCTTCCACTCTGAAATCTTCTAACCCCTTTCGAGAGAAAGAACGGGGTATTTATAAACATTTTTACTGGTGTAAATCTCTGTTCTGGTCGATATGGGACAAAATAACATCCAACCATTTTTATACCTCCGCAAAACACTTTGCGCGGACTCACGCAAACGACATGCTTTGCGCGGTATCGCGCAATCTATCATTCCCGCGCAACCTGTCTTCACTGATCAACCCGCGCAATCCATTTACTTTGCGCGGTCCAGCGCAATCTATTCACTTTGCGGACCCGCGCAAAGTCATTTTTAAACTAATGTCTTTGATCTTTCTTTTCTTCAGTTCTTTGCTTATTTTATGGCTCAAAGATGCCCCCTTGATCCATTCTTTATTTTTTCAGAAAATCAAAGAAAAGGATCAAAGAATTCATTTTCTAGGGTTTGCGCGACCCCGCGCAAAGCTCGGTCGAGTACCGTACTCGGCCAGAAATACTATAAATAGTCCAACTATTTCGTCATTTTCACGAACTACTTGTACTCTGCTGAAACTCTGCTCTGGCAATTTTCTTCTGCGCAAACCTATTACTTTGCGCAAACCCGCGCAAACCATTTCTCTTTGCGCGAAGCCCTTTGTCCTTAGAGATTTTCCGCACAAACCTTTTGCTTTGCGCGAACCCGCGCAAACCATTTCACTTTGCGCGAAGTCCTTTGACCTTGGAGATTTTTCCGCGCAAACCTCCTACTTTGCGGCAACCCGCGCAAAGTACTTCGTACTTAGCCAATTTCTTTTGAACTGTTTCCAACACTTAGCCATTTTCTTCTTTCTTCCTTTCTTACTCTGTCATTTATCTTCCTTTCTTTGACTTATTTTTATGGCTCGTATAAAACAAACAGCTCGTCCAGCTTCCGATCAACCTTCTTCTGATCAACCTCCTGCCAAGTGAACAAAGACCACTTCCAGAAATCCTGCTTATTTTAAAGAACCTGTTCTTCCCACCTTCGACTTTTCTGACCGCATTAGATCTTTGCCTTCCCCCATTCATAGATCCATATCATTAGGAGATATTAAATGTCCCCCGAAGCATGGCAGGGAATACGATTGGGATGAATGGTTAAAGACTACGGCTCACATTCGTACTGATAGCGAAAGACCACCCCTTCGTGAGGACACTCCCCCTGCTTCTCGTCCAAAGAAAACTCGCCGGAATAAGGCGAAAGAGTTCGCAGAGAAAATTAAGGAACATAAGAGGAAGAGACTTCAAAACTAATGGGACTCGGTATGAGTTGTTGAAGGCGTTATGAAATTTGACAACCCTCATGCGGAGGGCATGACGATTATTCCCATCAAAGTATACCGCCATCAGTCCATGCTTGACTGTGAGTCTAAAGATTACGTCCACGGCGAGAGGTTAATGTATACTGAATCGTGGGCATCAAGAGAGCCCTGAATTCTTGAGGGAGTCATTCAGACACAAAAACCACGACAAAGGATAGGGGAAGCTCATCCCATGATATTCTTAGTTCCTTTCCACAATCCTCATGATCTCTTTCCTTCTCATTTTTATGAGACAGTTCGACAGCGCTTTAGAAATCGAGAACAACTCTGGGGACAGGCAGAATTCCGCATCAGAGGCATGTTAACTGTTCGCCGCTATTACTCTGAATGGGCGGAGGCTATATTGCTGAAGCATACGAGCACTCTTGCAAAGATTGGCCTTTATGATGCCATAGAAGTAACCTCCAAACACTTCTATAGAGAACCCAATATACTGAAAGGCTTCCTTGAATACTGGTCGCCTACAACCAACTCCTTCCATTACCTTATGGTGAAATGAGCATATCACTTTGGGATCTTCATCGTATAGCCGGTCTTACAATAACAGGCAAATTCTATGATGAATTCATTCCTACAAACAGAGAATTGGCCTTTGTATCTTCTCCAGATCGCAAGCCTTCCATCTCTGAGACCACCATAGAACTGTTCAAAGAGATGGGCAAATTCCCCAGCTTCCACAAAATTCCCCCTCTGCAATGGCTGGCTCATTTCTCTAGGGGTCTCAGGTATTTATCAATCTGATAATCGACTTCCTCTTTATATTCTTGCTTATTTAGCCATTCCTGCATATTAACCTCCTCATCTTTATTCTTTCTTTGAAGATTTCGTGATTATCACTCTAAGGAACTAACGAAGCTTCGAGATGCAATGAGGGGAAGGCCAGAAGATAGCTCTTTTGGAGAACTCGCAGCGTTCTTGGCTTACTGGCTAAGTTTGGTCGTATTGCCCAACTCCAAGTGGGCAGATGCTGTTCGTCCAAGCGTCTTTGTTGTAGCTGGTGCTTTAGCAGAAGGCCATAAATACTCTCTTGCTCCTCCAGTATTATGTTCTATTTACAGGGCTCTTGGAGAAGTAGCTACCCACGTAAAAGACCCTACTCTTGGAGCTTCGTCTGCACATACTTCTTGGCATTATATTATGGGGTGGCTTGGAGTTTATTTTCCTTGGACTTTTGAAGCTCCGGAGCAAGCATATACTCATCCTTCTCACCTTCCACTCTGGTTCTTGCCCAAATGGTCTCGGAATATGACGATACCAGTCAAGAATGAAAGAGTAGTAAAGTACCATTCAAAATGACCAAAATTGACCCAATCCGACATCAAAGATGAGTTATAGGCGTTCCGTTGGATCGCGCAATTCTGAAAGATTAACAATCCATTTTAAAAAATGACGATCGAAGAGGTCCAACGCTCTTCTGTGATATCGAACGGTCACTGATTGGCAATTTTGATCCCATTGGAAGCTTGATAAGTTACCATTCCAATGAACTGAAATACTCTAAATTCGACCTCTGAAGGGAGAGTTATGAGGGTTACTATTGGACAAGAAGATGAAAGAAACATTCAACTGGGCCATGAATGACGACTGCGATCTAACTTAAAGATACCAAAACGGTTTTCGAATACGACAATACCAGCAAGAGCAATGGCAAAAAGAGCATATGAGTGGGGTTGCCAATAAAATTCGAGATGACGACCAGATCACCAATCATACTTGGTCACTAAATGCTTGCCAGTGGATTCTTCTATCTTTCTTCATCCGCCCAGGCTAAAGGGCAGAGAAATTTAGAGAGTGGAATCGGTTATATTCCAGAAAAGAGCCATGCATCTCATCCTGGAGAAATTTGTAGGGAGATATCTTGGAAGACCCTATCCATGAAATCAAGCCTATCAACACTTTGGATGGCTGGTTTGCTCACGGAGTTTTGAGAGAATTCGAGAAAGCTCGTCGGGACTTCTCAAATCAAGCCGCAAACGATGCTGAAGGTACATCTTCTCCAATTCCTGCAGAGACTGCAGCGGTTCAAGAAGGACCAGCTGATGGTACTTCCATATCTCCTCCACAACCCCTTGGTCCTAGTCCATCTTCGCCAATGACTAGATCAAAAATGCGTTTGCAAACATCATCCCCTATTCTTCCAGAAAGGACCCGCCAAGCATCCGCTTCCCCTACAATCTAAGAGCCTGTACCGGAGATCGGCCAACCCATTTCTTACAAATGGGAGCAGGTTGTCATTGAAGAAGCTGATGAAGAAATTTTAGAAGATGAGAGTTCAGCTTCATCGTCAGATACTACTGAATCTTCACAATATGAAGACAGCGAGGATAGCGACAGCTGTGAAGATAAAGATGATGACTTTGAAGAAGGCGAAGTTGACATTGACGGAGATGAGGAAACAGCTGCGAAAGAAGTCGAGATGGAACTTCCCCTGCAACCGTTAAGACTCTTCCTGGTGTAAATGTTCCTGCTAAATCTCCTGCAGCTGAGGAAAATGAAGAGAAACTTTTAGATTATGGCGAATATGGGTATTCACCAGGTAAAGGAGATTTAATTTCCACATGCATATATCTATCTATATTTTAACAACTATTATTTTATTATTATGTCTCCCTTTTATTGTGTCTCCTTTTTTAGGTGCTCAAGTTGCAGAAATAGGTGTTGTCTCTTCAGCGAGCCCTCTTGTGGTAGCTTCACCAAGAGCACCTGTAGTTCCATTGGTAGTACAGAGAGTAGTGGCTCATGAAATCATATTCCAACAGAAACTACAGACTTGCCAATCCGGCTACCAGAGATTCAAGCACGGAAGCTAGAGCACCATCTTTTGCTGATATGGTGGAACTTGGTCTTTCATGACTCAGAGAGCTTCTGCTTCTGTTAGTCATATTCCTGACGGTGACAGGTACATATATATGCACTGATTATCTTTATTCATGACTACATATTTCATAATAATATTTTGAATATCTTTCTTTTTGCTATAGGAACTCATCTTGCAGTGGTGCGGCCAGTTCTGATTCTGTGGCCACTACTTCTGAATTGTCGTCCTTTACAAAAATCCCTGTTCATAAAATGCTTATGGTGAAACATTCCTTGTTAGCAAATCCATATCTTCAGAAATCCTGATCAATGGTTGGATTTGGATGTTGCTATAGAGATTTTGGAGAGCTCTGCCAAGATGGCTAGAATCAACATATCTCCTTTGCGTGATTCACTCCTCAAGTTTCGTGATTTAATTTTCTTTGGCGTCGGTAGAGAATGTTACAATTGCCCCTGAGATTTAGAGTACAAGAAGCAGCTAGCTGCATCTCAAGACAAGCCTCTTCTGACAAGCTTCATCAATTTCTAAACATGAACAAGAGCATATGAATCTTAAAGATCAATTAAATGATTCATATTAATGAAATAAGACTATCCAAGATCGTATTGCAGTCCTGAAGGAAGAAATCATATGATTCTTCAAGATCAATTAAAGATTCATATTGATGAAAATAAGACTATCCAAGATCGTATTGCAGTCCTGAAGGAAGAAATCTCTCAACTGGAGAGAAGGAATCATGAAAAAGCCTTAATTATTCAAGATGTTGAAGAGAGGATACAGGCGAATGTTCAATCCATTAATATTGAAAAATCCGCGCAACTTCAAAGTAAAGAAATGATTGCTTCTCTGGAGAATAAACTTGCTGGCGTTCCTGATCAGGCGAAACTTATTCTTGAAGAAAAATCTAAACATGATGTAGCTCAGGCACAGTTGAAAGAAGATTTGCGCAGATATTCGGAAGCAGTGGGGATTACAGAAGATCTTTAAAACATGTAATTTTGAACATGTGATTTTTGCTTTCATGTTTTTTGGACATAATTTATTTGGCTTCACATATGTTTATGAAAGCATTTTGAGATGTTTATAATAGCATTTTCTCATTGCATGTTGATGACATTTATACTAACATTATCAAATTATATTCATACTTTATATAATAATTTCATTACATCCTTTACAATTTCTAAACCTTTTATGCTTTGTTAGTGCGGGATTCTCTATGTGAGTATTTAAATTGGCGGTACTAAGTTTCAATTTAATTAGCCACACACAGTTTAAGCTCATGAGTAGTGGAGCGTGCGCACACACACAGTTTAAGCTCATGAGTAGTGGAGCATTTATGGGTCTTATGTGATGGCCACTGTAACTCTCTAGAGTTCGCTTTTGGGCTTTTCACTGCCTTGAGCTCACGGCCAAGGTCCATCAGAGGGGCCCATTGACGCTACCGGGCATCGTGAACTGTTGGTTTTACGCACAGGGTTGGCCACGGTAACTCTCTAGAGTTCGCAGGGCTCGCAAGGCTACCTTTGGGCACCAAATCTAGGGTCGTCAGTCCATCAATGAGTAGGTTTAAGCCCTTCCTCACGAGTTACTACTGAAATCAAACCCTAGATCTGGAGGGTCTTACGCACGGTTGGCATAAAGCTCGCACTGCGGCCCTTTTCTTCGTCTACAAGGTCGAGCCCATTCACAGGAGGGCATTTTCATCCGTTCCCGTGGCGCTGCCGGAAGCTATACAGACGGCATGGGAGTTACGGTGACTAGTCTTCGCGGATTTATGGCCTTTTAGGCTTGAATCCTTGACTTCGTCAGCTGCCCGCATGGGTGCGCACGATGGTCTTCGCGGGCTTTTTAGGGCCACTGACTCCTCGCCACTGCCCGAATGGCGATCTTTATAGGTCTTATGTATAGTTGGCCGGCTCTTTTAGAGCTTGATCCTTTGAGAGCATTTTTATTTATTTTATTTTTTTTACAGAGCTTGATCTTTTTGATTTAGCTCAATTTGGCTCTTTTAGGATTTGGCTTGGCTATACTGCCCCTTTAACTGAGATTGGTGTATCCTTGTAAGGCAATAATGTCTATGATCATCATCATTGCCAGTATAGTAGTAGTAGATATTTCCACCTGAGATAATATCTTCAAGAAGATCCATGCCTTGTAAAGCAATATATCAATCTTGTCAATATTCAAGATAATCCATGTCTTGTAAGGCAATATATCAATTTTGTCAATATCTTCAAGAGAATCTTCAAGATGATATTGATTTTGTCAAACTTGTTTGGTGATGATGATGATCATAGATGATGATCATATATATTTTCGGATTGATGCTTGATAATTGACATGCTTGTGAATTTTTCTTCACAGCTTCTTTTGTTGACATATGAACATGATCTTATTCATCCTTGCCCCCTTTTGATACAAATTCATTATGCCGATAATATTCTGAATCAAAATCCAATGTCTATCTTTAGGGATAGTATCTTTTGATGAAACGGCGTTGACAAGTATACTGATACTATGTCCCTCTTGATTTGTGATTCTATATGCCCCATTGGAGTATACTTCTTTTACCACATATGGACCATCCCATTTAGGCTCGAACTTGCCCCCTGTTGGCGAGTAATCACTATAGGTCTTTTCAGCATTAACACCATATCCCCTTTTTGAAAGAGCGGTATTTAACCTGTTTATCAAATGCAGCCGATATCCTTGCCTGATATGACTGCAACCGCTGCTGAGCTTCAAGACGTTTCTCATCGAGCAAATCTAATTCTTTCAGCCTTATTTTTGCATTTTCATCATCTGTTATAGACTGATGTACTGCTATCTTGAGTGATGCCACCTACATCTCAATTGGGATAACTGCCTCTATACCATAGATTAATGAATATGGTGTCGCCCCTGTTGCTGTACGATGGGTAATTCTGTAGGCCCATAATGCTTCTTGTAACTTTTCATCCCAATCACGCTTATTGCTTGTCACCGTTTTTTTCATTATTTTGACAATCGTTTTATTAAACGCCTCTGCTAATCCATTGGCCGGAGGATAGTAAGGTGTTGAAAAAGAATGCTGGATGCCGAACTTCTGACACAACTTTTCCATGCCTCTATTTTTAAAAGGGGTGCCATTATCAGTGACGATCTTTTTCGGAATACCATGACGGTATATTATAGCATGCCGGATGAAATTGACCACGTCTGTCTCTTTAACACTACGCAAGGCAATTGCTTCGGTCCATTTGGAGAAATAGTCTGTTGCTGCCAGAATATACTGTTTTCCTTTAGATGAAGGGGGATTTATAGGACCAATCACATCGAGTCCCCAAGCTGAGAAAGGCCAGGAAGAAGTAACAGACTGATGTAAGTCTTCTGGGGGAACATGTATTACATCTCCGTGTATTTGACATTCATGACACCGCTTTGCGTATTCTATTGCATCTTTGAACATAGTAGGCCAATAATAACCCATTCGATGCACTCTATGGCATAAATTTCGGCCGGCTTGATGTGCTCCACATTCACCTGAATGTGCCTCCCGCAGCATTTGGTTTGCTTCTTGCTTGTCTAAGCATCTCAACAGCATTCCATTGTAAGATTTTCTATACAATACTTCACTGCATATGACAAATTTGCCCGATCGCTGCTTAATCTGCTGTCTTTGTGCATTATCTTCTGGCAAGATATTATACTTGAGATAATCAACGAAAGGCTGACGCCAATCATCTATCATTACTTCTAGACAAGATATAGGAAACATTTTAACGGTTTCTTCGATAACTTCTGCAGATGGCAGGAATCTTCTTTCTTCTATAGTTACCTGAAAAGGACTTCGATTTGTGCAGGAAAGAGCTGCTGCCAGACCGGCTAAAGCGTCCGCTTTTACATTCTCAGAGCGTGGTATGTGTTTAATTTCCACATGACAAAACTGTTCAAGCAACTTTTGTGCCTTCCGATAATAGGGCAGAAGTTCTTCTTTCCTTACTTTGAATTCTGTTGTCAACTGATTTACAATCAATTTAGAATCTCCGAAGATATGCAATAATTTTATTTCCATTTGCTGGGCTATTTCCATTCGATGATAAGAGCTCTGTATTCAGCTTCATTGTTTGTGCATGCGGTGCCCATGTGAAGGAGTATGGCAATAAATCGCCTTGAGGTGTAATGAATATTACTCCTGCCCCGCTCCCGATATTCGAGCAGCACCATCAAAATACATTTGCCAAAGATTCTGAGATTCAGCCAACATAACCTGTTCATCTGGAAATTCGTCATTGATTTCCTCACCTTCTGCTATAGGATGTGCTGCGAGGAAGTCTGCCATAGCTTGTCCTTTTACTGCTTTCGCCGGTTTATACGAAATAATATATTCTGATAGCAATAACATCCACTTGGCTAGTCTTCCCGACAACATTGGCCTGGTCATCAAAATTTTATCGGATCTGCTCTTGAGATCAGAGTTATATCATGGGAGAGACAATAATGCCTCAACTTTTGTACAGCGATCAGCGAAAATCAGTAGCTTCTTTCATGAGTATAATTGATTAACAAATTTCTATCAGGATAATACGCAGCTCTTTATTTGTAAATAGCACCCAATGACCCATCGAATGTGATCAATAGATAGATAATAAAGAGCAGTCTCTTTTCCGGCTTCGTTTACCTGTGCTAACAAAGCACCCAAAGAATTGTAGCTGCAGATGTATATAAGATAAGTGGCTTACCTTTCACTGGAGCTGTAACACGGCGGTTGTTTCAATAATTCCTTAATTGAGTCAAATGCATTTTGACAGGCGTGATCCCATACAAATTCTGTATCTTTCTTCATTAACCGAGAAAATGGCTGACACCTTCCTGCGAGGTTTGAAATGAAACGGCGAATGTATGCCAATTTTCCTTGTAAGCTTTTTAATTCCTTCAACGTCGTTGGTGGCGGCATATTTTGAATAGCCTTAATTTTTTCTGGATCAATCTCGATCCCTCTGTGTCGTACAACAAAGCCGAGGGATTTGCCAGAAGATACTCCAAATGCACACTTAGCAGGGTTCATCTTTAGTTGCTTCTTTCTGAGACTACGGAAGACTGATGCTAAATGTTCGCGGTGTTCTTGATGATCTCCCGACCTGACCACCAAGTCATCAACATAGCATTCAACATGTTTATGCATCATATCTTGAAAATGTTTTTCATTGCCCTTTGATATGTTGCCCCAGCATTTTTGAGACCAAAAGGCATAACTTTATAACAATAAATTCCAAGCGGCGTTCTGAAAGCCGTTGCCTCTTCATCTTCGGGTGCCATCCTGATTTGATTATAACCCGCATATCCGTCCATAAAGGACATAATAGCATACTGAGTAGTGCTATCAATTAATAATTCTGTTATCGGGAGAGGGAAGTCATCCTTTGGACATGCTTCATTCAGATCTCTGAAGTCGATGCATACTCTAATCTGCCCATTCTTCTTTTTCACCGGAACAATGTTTGATACCCATTTGGGATATTTAACTTCTCTGACGAACCCAACCTTTATTAGTTTATTTACTTCTTTTTTGATTAATGGAATCAAGTCTGGGTGGAATCACCTTTGTGCTTGCTTTACTGGTTTCTTTTCTTTGGAAATATTTAATCGGTGCATTGCTACAGAGGGTTCCAATCCCGGCATTTCTTCATATGTCCAAGCGAAGACGTCTTTATTTTCTCTGAGAAGTTGGCCATATTTTTCAAATTCCTGATCTGAAAGACTGATGCTGATGAATGTGTTCCTTGGCTCTTCTGCTGTTCCCAAATTTATTTCTCGCAAGCCATCTATCGTCGGCTGCCCCCCGTCTTCTATTTGTCTTGGAGCGGTTTCGAGATACTCGACTACCTTAGCATCTTGTTCTGACATTTGTTTGGCTGGAGTCATATTTACTGATACCATATTTACTGATGATTATGCTCCTAATCCTTAGAATTTTCTCCGTTTTTCCTGATTAACTCCTAGAGGGATTTGAATTCCTTTCCCATGATTCAGTCCAGTGGGCTTGTCACAATCAAAACCCATATTTCTCATGATTTTCTTGCTTATTGCACTGTATTTTCTCAAATTCTGCGGTGCTAACTCTCCATGATATATATTACTTGTGTTTTCATTCTTCACCTCTGCTGCAGCGTGAAACTTTATTGCTTCAGGATATTTAGCACTGGCTCTGACTTGAAATGTTCCTGGGGCGGCTGCAAATGGCTTACATCTTTCGATATTGGGTAAGGGCATCGTGTAATTGGACTGTAAGACTTTCAGCTGTTCTGTCGACAACAATGTCAACGGCGGTTGTCCCGGTTGTCTCAGGCGCTTTGGTACAAAATAGAACTTTTTTCTTGCTTCTATAATCTCAGGGGATTCCGCCCTTTCTTCTCTAACTTTATTTATTTGGACATCTTTTAAGATTCTCTTTCCATCATCATTTCCCGCTTCCTTGGAGAAACATTTATAATAGCTAGCATCCGCAAAGAAAGACTCAGCTTCTGTATAGGGTTTCGCATCAGCCATTACTTTACACTGCATTCCATCCTTATAGTATTTGAAACATTGGTGTAGAGTAGAAGGTACAATATTGTACTGATGTATCCACGGCCTGCCTAAGAGAAGGTTATATGTCGTCACAGCATTTATAACATGACATACAACAGTAGTAATTAGTTCTTCCACTTCCAATATTACTGTAATTTTACCGAGTGCGCGTTGTCCATCTTGATTAAACCCCTGTTTCATCATTCCACTGGGGTGCAAATCTGAACGGCGATAACCCAATTTAGTAATCATGGAGAGTGACAAAAGATTCACTGCTGACCCATTGTCTATCATGGTCTGTTTTATCTTCTTTTCGCAAATGTACCCTTCTATCATCAATGGCCTGTTATGTTCTGTTTCACCAATTAAGTCATCATCAGAGAAAGATATTACTGGTAGACAATCTACCTTTTCCTTGCTTCTTTCATTCTTCATTTCTGTCAGTAAAGTTTCTCTCACGTCGTGATCAGACAGTGCTTGAATCAAACTTTGTCGAAACTCTTCTGATAACTTGAGCGCATCATAAATACTTAAACGTGCAGATATACCTTTCAAGTGACTAACTACATCGTAAGCCACTTTTGTCGCTGTGTCTCCATTTCTACTTCTATCCTCGATGTTCTGTCTTTCAGTCACTTCTTTCCTTATAATTCCTGCTTTTTGCTTTACCGGACTTGTTATCTGCTTCCCCGATCGCAACGTAATCATTGTCGCATTTCTTATCGGCCTTCGGTCTCCCTTCTCTTTTATTCCCCGAGTCTTTTCTTGAATTGACAATACATTTACTGTCGCCCTTGTATTCTTTCCTTTGCTTTCGTTGGTTATTATATCACCTCTATTTATCATTCGCTGTATGATGCACTTTAACGTGTAACAACTTTCCGTCGGATGTCCCACTAAGCGATGATAACGGTAAAAGTTTCTTTCTCGAGTCCTCGTCACATCTTCAGGGTGTTTCAGTTCCGGTAATTCCAGGGTACCTGCTTTTAACAATTGTTGCATCATAGGCACCACGTCCTCTTTATCAAACTCAAATCCTTCATGAGAATCGAGCATTCTAAGCTTTTTTCCACCGTATCTGTCCCTTGATTGATTCCAGTTTCTCTTCCTTCCGACCTTTTGTCTCTTGAGCCCTCGCCTCTTGATTTTTCTTATCCCGATCGATGGTGTTGACGGTTGTCCTGCCAGGTATTCTTCTGACAGTTTCATGATGAAATGCTGGCATCTTACGAGTCATTAATTCCAATGCATGGGCTTTGGTAGCCAAATCGCGAAAGGTTTCGATATCAGCGCTGGTGAGTCCGAACGCAATTCCTGTCTCCATAGAGTTCAAACACATTTTGACTTGTTCCTTTTCTTACGGCAACTGCCTACACGATGCCCCCAGTGTCTTCCATCTGTCTATGAATTTTTCAACTGGTTCTCCTTCTCACTGTCGTACTGAAGCTAATTCTGTGATGCTAACATCGCGCTCAGACGAGAAGAAGTTGACATGAAAGCATCTTGCATTTCTTCCCATGTGCGTATAGATCCTGGTGCTAAATTTGAATACCACCTGAAAGCTTTACTTGTCAACGATGATCCAAAGAAGCGTAAACAGTATTGAGGTATCGTGGAGAAATTTCCCATGCTGGTGATGAAATGCATCAGGTGTTCTTCTGGTGATCCTTCCCCATTAAATTTCTGGAAATCTGGATGCTTAAAATTGGCTGGAAACGGAACATCCTCTACCTCTCTCGGGTAGGGTGTTCGGTATTTGAAACGACCGGTATTCGCGCGCTCCCTTTCTATTCTGACTGCTTCTTCGACGACTTGTCTTACATCATCCTGTGTTATAGCTCTTGTCACTGGAACTGATCCTCGCGATCCTATCTCCTGCGGACGGGAGCCTTCAGGTTGGTTCTCTTGTCCATTTATTGCTCCCATCATGGGTGGAGCCACTATCTGGGCTACATTGTGTGTCAGAGTTGCCAGAGCTTCTCTGAGGTTCCGGCATTCATCCATTAGCACTCTTTGTGCCTCTGTCATTTGATCAACACGTTCTTCAGTAGTTGGTCTATTTCCTTGACCCGTCTCTGCCATATATACTGCGGCCTCTTGACTGTTTGTCGAAGCTGTTTTTTGAGTAAAACGAGAATATGTTGACGTAAAGGACTTATAAAGAGGGGAGACATTGGAGTCTCGTTTGACTCTTGTGTACTTACAGTGCTTTTAACCGATCGAGGTGATACAGTTATGGGCGAGCTTGTTTGAGGTGACACGGGCATCGGTGATCCTATCATTAGTGCTTCGCCTTTCTGCGATTCTGTCCATTTGGTCTTTGGAGCGACCAAAGCTGGAAAATCGTGCAACAAGAACTGCGAAGTAGCTTGTTCAGGATAAATCGCCGGAGGAGCGAGCTCGGGTTTTCTTCTTGCTATACTACGCGTGATTGGTCCCTCAGCTCTTGGTACAAGCAATTTCATCCTGCGGTTCTTTAAGGTCTTTGCTTTTGTCTTTTTGGACAAGACCAAAGTCCAGTTCTCATCACTTTCTTGTGGTTGGGGTGAGACGGAAATGACTCCCGCTGTTACTTGAGTCACTTTGCGCCTGCTTGTAGTGCTTGCTTTCGTATGCTCAGGAGTTTGGCTTGGCGCATATTCAATTACAAATCCAGTAGCAGTGGTGAATCGGAAGTTCACTTTTCTCACAACGTTAGCCATTAGCAATGTTATGTGATTGAATTTGGGTACCTTCAATAACGAAACATACATGAAATTAGTATGCGAAAGATTAAGTAAACTATTTTAGAGATGAAGGGGAGGATGTTCCCACTGAGAGTCGCCATTTTGGCGTCTACTAGACGCCAAAAAACAGTAATGAGAGTCTTGCAACTTTCCCAATGTTAGTGTTAAATAAGATATAATTCCCCAGTGGAGTCGCCATTTTGTTTCGACAAGAAAACAAAAGTATTTGATTTGGGAATTATCTTATTCAAACATAACAATGAAATAGTTACAGAAACAATCATCACACTTTATTGATTCTGAATTTATTTACATCCTCAGGTATCCCTTGATTCTAAAATAGTTTACAAAGAATTCATTGCAAGTTACAATTATAATGGTTAAATATAAATTTCGACAACATAACAGCGCTGATTTCAATCATCTCCTATGACTTAGGAGGAATAGACAAGTCGACTAATTAATCTTCAAGAGAATAGAGATTTCGACAGCATTTCAGTGCTATTCCGGTCATCTCCTGAAACTTAGGAGGAATACGCCTTTTCGTCGATGATTCTTCCCTTCCTCTTGAACAAGAAAAACTTGAAGATTTGAAGACCCTAGCCATTTCAGTAGCATATCAGCCCATTGCTATTATAGACTATCCAGCAGTCGGTTTGCGCCGGTCCGCGCAAACTACATGCTTTGCGCGGGTCCGCGCAAACTACAGGAGCCCAATGCTCCGTGCAAACTATATGAGCCCAATGCTCCTTTGCACCTTCTGTCTTCTTCTTTGTCTTTCTTCCACTCTGAAATCTTCTAACCCCTTTTGAGAGAAAGAATGGGTATTTATAGACATTTTTACTGGTGTAAATCTCTGTTCTGGTCGATGTGGGACAAAATAACATCCAACCATTTTTATACCTCCGCAAAACACTTTGCGCGGACTCGTGCAAACGACATGCTTTGTGCGGTCTCGCGCAATCTATCATTCCCGCGCAACCTGTCTTCACTGATCAACCCGCGCAACCCATTTACTTTGCGCAGTCCAGCGCAATCTATTCACTTTGCGCAGACCCGCGCAAAGTCATTTTTAAACTGATTTCTTTGATCTTTCCTTTCTTCAGTTCTTTGCTTATTTTATGCCTCAACATATGGCAGGACAACCTTACTAGAACAGTCTGTGTATCAAAAACTCAAACTGATATAGGGGAATAAAGAAATAAATAGCAAGAAGGGAAATCTAAGCTATTACAACATTCCCACACATCCACATAAGGATTACAACATTCTCCACAAATGTAAAAAGGAAAATTACAATCATTCACACAAATAAATAAACAATCAAACCACAAGACACAAAGAATTATAGTGGTTCGCTTGTGTGTACACCAACTGTTTAGAGAAATAGCCACATAACTACTCCACTCCTAATATCCACACACAATGGATATTAGCATTCACTATGAAAATAGGTTTTTTTAGGTTCACCTAAAACCCTCACAATTGTGTCTTTCAAGTGGGCTTACACAATTTAAAAACCCCACACTCTGAGTTTTCTGGATCACCTCAGACAAACCAAAACAGAGATATTTATGGCACAATCTCAAAAACCAAAATAGAAATTTACAATAATGTAAAATACCTGGTTATTCTCTTTTTTATGCCGCTCGGAAGAACCAATTCGGAGTAGAATTTCAACGTAAAAGTTCAATGTCCAAATTCACTTATGAAATGGTTCTAAGTTCTAAATTAATTTTAAATTAAATCAAGTTGGGCTAGCTCTATTTGATTTTGATTCTTAGAAAAGAGCAAGTCTCAATCCCTTCTTCAAATATGATTGGAATAAAGCATAAAATATAAAATATAATAAAGCTAAATTAAGAGAATATTAAATGTGCACAATATAGCTTAAAAAGAATACTAACTTATCACTCAGAGTGACAAATTGAATTAGCTTGAATTGAATTGAAAAACTCTGAAATTTGTGCTCTATTTATAGGTGAAGAAATCGCGTTCACGACTGGTCCTGTGAACACTACGACTGGTCGTAGGACCAACAAATTTTTAAATTTTGAGCGCGATCGGATAAAGTCGTTCTATGACTAGTCATAGACCCTTCACGACTGGTCGAGGGACCTCCACGACTAGTCGAGACCTGTCCACGACTGGTCTCGTGTGGAACTAGATTTAGTTGCTGGACTTTAAGTCATGGCTGCAGGACTGGTCGAGAATGAGTCGAGCATTGTTCATACGACCGGTCGAGCAGTCTCCAGGACTGGTCGTGGCTTATCAAAAAATTTTAAAATTTTACAACAAACTTAGGACTGGTCGTGGAATTTCTTGGACTGGTCGAGCCAGTGCTAGGACTAGCCGAACAGAGTCCAGGACTAGTCGAGAAACAGTCTATTCACTTATAAAATGATCTAATTGAATTATGTATTCAAAATGACCTACCCTAAGGTCAATCTAAGGTCATTCATACCTTATCCATGATGTATAAACATTGAAACTTCTTTTCCTTCGGTTGATAGTTGATCTTTGAAGTTCACGAAGCTTATGATCATTACATGATGAAGCTTGAACTTGAAACCTTTTGAGCTTTAATTTGAATATTGAATTTGTAACTTTAAGAAGCTTAAACTTAAAACCTCTTGAGTCTTGGGCTTGAGGTTCAAAGTAAAAGGCTTTGTCTTGACTTGGAGCTTGATCTATGAATCTTGAAACATTGAACTCACACTTGTTGTTGTACTTGAACATGACCATGTAAACTTGCATTTCTTGTAGTAAAGATCTTTGTTCTTGAGTGATGCACAGTCTTCATTATGTAGAAGTGCTACACAAGACAAATTCCCAGAGAGGTTTTGGCACTACAAAATTTGACAATATAGGAGCTAGAAACCATAGCACTTACAATCTCCCCCTTTGTCAAATTTGTGACAAAACACACTCCATACAAACATAAGCATTGTACGCACAAAGAATCATGCACCAGTTATAAAGCAAATGTTGTTGCTACTACTCCACCTTACTCCTATCCCTCCATCCACAATCCACATGCCTTAAAACACAAACACCATATATCAAGCATGTCAAAATTCTGCCCCTTTTTGTCACAATATGACAAAGGAAGAACCTAATACAAGAAACAGGATGTAGATAAACAAGGAAGAATAAGACAAGCAATGAGGAATAAAGGAGCAAGATAATAAAATTCATAAGCAAGTCAAGTATCATCAAACACCATTTAAGTTCAACCAAAGTCAATCCCACAAACCGAAAGGAAGCAAAGTGTCATAAGAGTTATTACAATCCAAAATTAGAAAATACTAATCAGATCCTGAAGAGGGAGCAGGAATAGATGGATCAATCTGGTGTAAACCCTTATTAATGCGCCTCATGTATTTACGTATATAAGCAAATTGTGAATCCTGGGTTACACGAATCTGAGTCACCTGTTCCTCAAGAGAATACAACCTCTCAGCGAAATCAGAAGGCTGATAATTAGGGTCAGCCTCAGAATCTGATTCGATCTCATCAAAGATATCATCCATATTAATATCATCTGCAGGTAAATCGCCTTCTTCTTTATTTACTGCTTCAGATCCACCAACACCCACATTGACTTGACCATCAGCCAACCTCAAATTCATTCTATTTATATTTGAGTTGTTGAAAATAAGGTGTTGAATGAGAGCCTCTCCAACAGGCATAACCACTAACATATGGGTGGCTAACACAGTCATAAGATATGCAAAAGGGATATCACTGTGTCCAGGATGGAGACGGAATTGTATAATGGAATGACATATCAAATAAGGAAGATAAATAGATGTACCAGAGATGATGGAATGCAGAATCCAAATCATGAAAGAAGTGAGTTCGGTTTTGTTACCAGAACGTGGATAAAGATTTGAAATAAATATCCTGTGAAGGACTCTGTATCTGGGTAATCAATACTTTGAAGCAAGCGCATTCCCATTTTGACTCCATTGCGCATCTATATTACATAATGCTCTAGTAAGTACACGTTTTTCTTATTCAGATGGTTTAGCTACTAGAGAGCTAATTGAAATACTTTCATCATTGACAGGTATGTCCATTAGGCTAGAAATCAAAGGTCGGTCTACTTCAAATGGACCTTCTCTGGTTGCTATAGTAAAAGTTAAATTTTTAGTTGAAAAATCAGAAATACATGCAAACATAGCCTGCACAATAGACCGGTATGCCGGCCCACCCCAATGTAGAATGTTCTCCCATCTTACAGATTGGAGAAGAGGAAGGAGTTTAAACGGAGCAATATGTTCAACATGAATAGGTCGTTCAACTATAACATTGTGTAACCTTAAATCCCGCACATAGGAGGGATCATCTTCGGGTGACCGAAGGTGGCGCCGTGTGATAGGTGTCGATCTAGATGTTGAAGCACCACGGGAAGTTTTCTTTTTATCTCTACCTTCCATTTACAACTAGAAATACAAGGAATCAAGTGATTGCAAAAGAAGTACAGTGGGTTTTCTCAAAATTGGATTTTGGAGAAGAAAACCCCAAAAACCTCAAGGAAACAAGAAATAAATCACTCCAAAGATGAAAAAGAAGTGAAATGAACTTGAATCTAGAAGGAAAATGAAAATAATGGACTAACCTTGAAGATCTAGGGAGAGCGGTTCGACCGGTCGTGCTAAGACTCGTTGTAGAAGAAACCCTTAATGAAGAAAAAAAGGATTTTTTCCCCAAATAAAGGTCAAACCCGCGCTACACGACTGGTCGTGCACAGCCAAAAATATGCAATTTTCTTAAAATTCTAATCATTTAAAATAACAAATATATATAATATGATATAGGAATGCATAAATAATTAATTCAAATTGCACATACCAAGATCAAATTTCAATTTAGAAAACCTACTTTTGTCGATCGGTTTAGTGAAAATGTCAGCAAATTAAGTCTCAGTCAGATTGTATTCCAAAGTAATTGTCTTTTCTTCCACTAATTCACGAATGTAGTGATATCTAATGTCAATGTGCTTGGTTCGTGAATGCTGGATTGGGTTTTTAGATATATTAATTGCACTGGAATTATCGTAATATAAAACCATAGAGTCCTGTGCAATTCCATAATTGCTTAACATTCTTTTCATCCATACCAGCTGAGTACACGCATTACCTACCGCAATATATTCAGCCTCAGCGGTAAAGAGCGATGCGGAACTTTGTTTCTTACTTTGCCAAGAAACTAAACAGTTTCCAACATAGAAACAACCACCACTGGTTGATTTTATATCATCAATGTTACCAGCCCAATCAGCATCAGTGTAACCAGCTAATTGAACACTAGTATCATGTCGATACGAAAGACCCAGATTAGCTGAACTTGTAACATATCGCATAATCCGCTTAACAGCAGTTAAATGAGACTCTTTAGGGTCAGATTGATATCTAGCGCAAATACCTACGCTAAATGCAATATCAGGTCGGCTCGTAGTTAAATACAGCAAACTACCTATCATACTGCGATACAATTTAGGATCCACTTTCTTACCTGTAAAGTCCTTTAAGAGTTTTAGAGGAGTATCAAAATTCTTCCCATTCTCAAATCTGAACTTTTTAACTAAGTTCAGAGCATATTTGGTTTGGGAAATAAAGAAACCATCAAGTTACTGTTTAACTTGCAACCCTAGACAATAATTCAATTCCCCAACCATGCTCATTTCGAACTTAGATTTCATAACATCTGTAAACTCAACAGTCATGTTAGCACAGGTAGATCCATAAATAATATCATCAACATATATTTGCACTATTAAAATGTCATCATTATGTTTCTTTACAAACAAAGTCTTATCAACACTTCCCATTATAAAATTATGAGTTAGCAAAAACCTAGTCAGCTTCTCATACCATGCCCTGGGATCTTGTTTTAAACCGTAGAGAGCTTCTTTAAGTGATAGACATGATCAGTATCCTTAGGGTCTTCAAAACCCGTTGGTTGTTCAACATATACTTCTTCATGCAAATCGCTATTTAAAAAAGCACTCTTTACATCTATTTGATATATTTTAAACTTTCTAAAGCACGCAATGGAGATAAATAGTCTGATTGATTCAAGACGAGCTACTGGGGCAAAGGTTTCATCATAATCGATGCCTTCAATTTGAGTGTACCCTTGTACAACCAGTCTAGCCTTGTTTCTGATAATATTACCAAGTTTATCAGACTTATTTTTGAAAATCCACTTAGTTCTAATAATATGTTTATCTTTCGGTCTAGGAACTAAGTACCAAACATCATTTCTAACAAATTGATTAAGCTCTTCTTACATCACAACTATTCAGTTTTCGTCAGTAAGAGCTTCTTTTACGTTAGCCAGTTTTATCTGAGATGTAAAGCACACGTAATTACACATATCTTCAAGTTGTCTTCGAGTGCGCACACCTGTGAGAGGGTTTCCAAGAATTTGATTAGTTGGATGGTCTTTAATAGTTCTTAATTCAGAATTATTTTGACTTGAGGAAGAATCTGGATTATCAATTAGAAGTATTTCATTATTATCTAAACTAGAGACAGGTGTATTATTCACTCCCCAAGTATAGGGTTGTGATGTAGTAATAAACTCGGTAAGATCGAGGTCGAATCCCACAAGGACTAGTCGTCACAATTCAAATTCACAATTCTTCTTAACTAATTCAACAAATAATGGAGCAATTTACTAACACAAATCTATGAAAAAAAACAATTGAGAATAGGGAAGAAAATTCAATCAGAGAGAGCACTAGGACTTTCGAATCCACCCCTAATTATCCTAACCCTTGTTTTATCTGTTGATTCACCTTAATTTAGATTGATACCACTTATATAGAGAAAGCACAATTTGTGTCCTTAATCGGGCATACAGATTGTCTAATTCCTTCAAGCAATGCCATGAATAACATATCCCATGTCCTTGGTCGGGCACATGGAATATACCGTTCATTAAAGCACCCTGTCTCTTCCTCTATAGGAACCTGTTCATGATCAGATACAAGCACCTAGAATAAGCATCCAGACTACATCCATCCATAGACTCTGATCAAGTTCATAGATGGAGAAGTATAGAATTTAAAACAATCAAGCACACTAGGGAAAGAAACAAATCAATCTAATTAAAGTAAAATCAACATAGAACAAAGGGTGTTCAAATTAGGGGTTTCATCTCAGCCCTAGCTGAGAGATTAGTTACCCATAAAATCCATTAAACAGATGGATAAATAAAAATTCATAAAAGAACATCAAACCAGTTTCTCTATCTCTCTCTTTCTTCTCTTTTCTTCTTTCTTATTTCTTCTTTTCCTTCCAACTGAGCTCTGGATCTGCTCCACCAATTTCGGAATGCCTTCCCACGTTCAAAAACTCCTCTTTTATAGCTGCTGGAGGGCTGGAGTCGGTGGCAGAGTTGTAGCAGGACATGGAGTGCACATTTTCGCAGCCATGATCGGTGGGCTCCACAGAGGTATTTTCTGGAAAATTCACCCCGTCCATTGGATTCAGGACGAAATTTCAGTCAAGAATGGGTGGTTTTAAACGTCCATTAACGCGGCCCAGAGAAGAAAACACAGAAAGATCAGATTTGAACGTTGCAGGGCAGCCCTTTTGTGGCCTCTGTATCACACACATGTGCACGCATGGTTGCAAAGTTTCAACATGGGTTTGTAGTATTCGCGGCCCTCTACAAGATGAACGTTTGGATCGGCCGTACAGGCCATGGGTGGGGCCCACAACTCTTCGCAAAACGGACCAGCGACGTCCGTTCACTGCTGCGTAAACAGGGACGCGGATTCGCTGTCCGTTCTGGTGGGGTCCGTGATCAGAATCCACAGTGGAATCCACTCCGTTCATTCGACTCCCAGCTAAAAAATGTCCAGGGATGTCTGGTTTCAAACTGTTTTCGGTGTGGCCCACCAGAGTTCTTCGTTCACCGTCAATCTTCCTTCTAAACGGCTGTATTTCACTCAAGATGACCATTTGCAATTCTGCCACCTAGGCAGTGATCATGGCCTTCATTTAGACCTGATGGACGGTCCGGATCATCTGATTGATGGATGGTGTGGACCCATAACTCGACCGTCCGATCGGACAGCGTCAGCGCTGTAACAGCAAGTGTCATTTTGAATTTGAGAAGGAGAGGGTCGGTCAGCGCGTGCGCTGACCGCCTCGGCCGTCCGGTGCACGGCTGGTGGTTCAATGCTCATGATGTACATGCATCATGTACGTGGCCCACAGTAATGTTTGTGAGAAATCTGCTCTGTCCATCCTTTTTCCCATTTTAATTAAACCATTGGGACAAAAATTGAGGCAGTTCCAGATATCAGGTGGGCCCCAAATTGGAGATTTAATGGGCTGATCTGTCCGTTGGCCCACTTCCTGAGATCTTCAGTGGATGAAATTTAATATGTACGGTTAATTTACGGCCCCCATCACATGTATGAAGTTTCGAGTTGATCGGATGGCAGGAACCATGTGATCTTGCATTCTGGACCTTTTTCGGGCCCCTTTGGCTTGCTTTCCTCAGATCCCAGGCGTGTAAAATCTTCATTATTGGTTTTCTGGAGTCCATCCCGAGCTCTGGTAATTTCGGAGCGTCAAAATTCACCTTTTAATATCATTTTTTTCAATCCACGCTTTTATTTCATCCTGCGACAAAACACAATTAAATTATGACATTAGGCGTTATGATTTACATAAAATCGTGCAATAACTGGGGTCTGATATGCAATATTTGACCCTCATCATGTATTCAAGTGATCGTTAATAACCATATTAATTAACTCTTGAATCACATCGATCCTCTTATTAAGAACCCGATATGCTCGACTATTCATAGCATACCCTAAAAATATCCCTTCATCACTTTTGGTGTCAAATTTTCCCAGATTTTCACGATCACGTAAAATGTAGCACTTGCTGCCAAAAACTCGAAAGTATTTGACAGTAGCCTTCTTATCAAACCACATTTCATAAGTCATTTTATTATTTGATTTTCTAGTATAGAAGCGGTTAATTATATAACATGCAGTATTTACAGCTTCGGCCCAAAGATTTTTAGGGAACTTCATACTGTTTAACATTACAATAGCCATTTCTTGAAGCACACTATTTTTTCTTTCTACTATTCTATTTTGTTGTGGCGTTTTGGGCGCAGAGAATTCATGTGATATTCCGTAGTCACTGCAAAACTTCTTAAAACCGCTATTCTCAAATTATGATCCATGATCGCTACGGATTTTACAAACTTGAGTCTCTTTTTCAGTTTAGATACGTCTAAGTACCCTTTTAACTTTATCGAGAGTTTCTGATTTGTCTCTTAAGAAGACTACCCAAGTATATCTGGTAAAGTCATTAACGATTACCAGAATATACTTTTTGCCACATCGACTCTCCATTCTAGTTTGTCCAATAAGATCCATATGGAGGAGTTCAAGCGGTTCAGATATGGCATTGGAGTCCACTTTTTTGTGAGAACTCCTAGTTTGCTTGCTAATCTGGCACTCGCCACATATTTTATCTATTTTTTGTATTTTGGGTAAGCCTCTTACAAACTCTTTTGCTCAATCTATATAAGTTGCAGTAGTGTACATGTCCAAGCCGTTTATGCCATAATTCAGTCTCATCGATATTGACCATGTAACACAAAAAATTAGATGAGCTAGAGTCACTTACAATATAACGGTTTTCAGAAGTTCTACGACCAGTTAATATTACAGAACCAATTTTATTTAAAATTTCACACCCTATATTAGAAAATTTTACGCTATGATTTTTATCTCATATTTGAGAAATGCTTAATAAGTTATATTTTAAACCTTCTACATATAAAACAGTCTCAAATAAAGGGAGGTTAGAAAGTTGAACCGTACCTTAGCCAATAATCCTGCAGTTGCTACCATCACCAAATGTGACTGAACCATCAGTCATGTCTTTAAGATTAGTGAACAGACCTTTGTCACCAATCATGTGCCTGGAGCATCCACTGTATAGGTACCACTTTGAATGGCTTGAAGCTTTGAAAGCCGTGTGAGCAACCAAGCAAGTAACCTTAGGAACCCATTTCATTACAGTTTTGGGTTTAGGAGTATAGTTGCTCTTTTTGTGTTTGTAGTTGTTATAAGACTAACCCATTGAGTTAGATTTTAAGAGCTCCTTAAGTAAATCAACAATTTTCTCAGCTAAAGGGTTACGATTATGATTTTTATAGTTAATATGGTTGCTTTTAGGTTTTAAGGATTGAAAAGTTTTAACATTTTTAGGAAAATTTTGATTTAGACTTTTCCCTTTTGAGTTTGAAAACTCTCCTTTCACAAACTTAGGAGGAGTATTCTTATGTTTGGGAGGAACATTTTTGTCAAAGCCCAAACCGGATCGGTCAGCACATTTTCTGGATCCGGATAATAGTTTTTCTAACTTAGGATCACCTTGGGCATACCTCCAAGTGTCTTTTAAACTCAAAAGTGAAGATACTTCAAGTTTTAGTTTTTCATTTTCAAATTTAAGATTTTCAATAAGGGAGGTTTTGAAATCTAAATCATATTTAGCGTTTTTAAAACAATCTGAAATGTGGGATTTTTCTAAAACAAGAGTATCAAAATGTTCTTTAAGTTTCAAAAACTTTTCTTTCTGAAGTTTTAGTTTTACTGCAATCTTACAACTTTCCTTATATAGAGCATTGTAAGCATCTTGAAGATCTTCTTCATTTTCATTATCACTATTCAGATTTTCTTCACTAGTTGAATCATCATGATCTGAAAAAGCGAACTTGGCTAGAGTCATAAGGGCTTTGACTTCATTACCCGACTCGATTTCAGAATCTTCTGATTCAGAAGAGGCTTCAGAGCCAGAAGATTCATCCCAAGTAGCCAACATTCCTTTCTTTTTCGGTTTGTCCTTTTTAGGACACTTGTTCGCTAAATGCCCATATTCATGGCAGTTGTAACATTAACTATCTTTTAAAGATTTCCAAGTTTTAGTTTTAGTTCTTTTCTTATCATTTAATTTTTGAAAATCAACCCTCTTTTTACTTTTGAAAATTTTATAAAACTTTTTAGCTAAAAGGGTCATATCATCTTCAGAATTTTCTAAATCAGAATTACTACAATTTTCTTGAGAAAAACATTTAGAAGATTTAAGGGCAATTGATTTACCTTTAGGAGCTTTAAAATTCAACTCATAGGTTTGTAAAGACCCAACCAATTCTTCTACCCTCATATTGTCCGTATCACGAAGTTCCTAGATCGCGGTCACCTTTGAATTGAACCATTCAGGTAGTGAGCGTAGTAGTATCTTTGCACAGACTTTACTTTCTGGGATTTTATCACCAAGACCCTCATAGAGTTGACAATGTCATTCAATCTAGTATAAAAGTCTATGAAAGTTTCACTTTCCTCCATACATATTTTCTCGAATTTGGTTGTGAGGATTTGGACTTTAGATTTCTTGACGATTGTTGTTCCATCATGTGTCATTTCTAAAATATCTCAGGCTTGCTTTGCAGTATCACAGGATATAATTCTTTTGAATTCATCTGGTGATAGTGCGCAAGTGATTGCATTTAGTGCTTTTGCATTGACACTACTCTCACTTTTCTGAAGTGTTGTCGAAAAACATAAGGTGAGATTTTTATAGATTTGGATCCATCGATACCAGTTACTTCAATGGTAGGAGGGATCCATTCAGTCACTGTGGCTTGCTACACACTCTCATACATGGATTTTAGGAAAACCTCATTCTGGCTTTCCAATAAGCATAATTGGAGCCATCAAATTGTGGAGGCCTAGTGACTGAAAGGCTATCAAAATTTGACATCTCAAATAGCTCAGATCGATTAGCTCAGGAAATAAATCCAAAAAGAATAATTAAAAGAGAGTTAATAGGCTCTGATACCACTTGAAAAGGCCGAACTATATGTCCTAGAGGGGGGGTGAATAAGACTATGCCAAATTAAAAAATAACAATGGAATTTAAATAAATTAAATACGGATAGCAATAGACAATCCCACAATGTTGAATTTAAAGACAACCTCAAAAGAACGAGTATTGAGAGGTTGATACAAATGTTGTTCTAAGGACAACCTTACACCATAAAAACCAAGGGTTTATGGTAGGACAACCTTACTAGAACGGTCTGTGTATCAAAAACTCAAACTGATACAGAGGAATAAAGAAATAAATAGCAAGAAGAGAAATCTAAGCTATTACAATATTCCCACACATCCACTTAAGGATTACAACATTCTTCACAAATGTAAAAAGGGAAATTACAATCATTCACACAAATAAATAAACAATCAAACCACAAAACACAAAGAATTATAGTGGTTCATTTGTGTGTACACCAATTGTTTAGAAAAATAGCCACACAACTACTCCACTCCTAATATCCTCACACAGTGGTTATTAGCGTTCACTATGAAAATAGGTTTTTCTAGGTTCACCTAAAACCCTCACAATTGTGTCTTTCAAGTGGGCTTACACAATTCAAAAACCCCAAACTCTGAGTTTTCTGGATCACCTCAGACAAACCAAAATAGAGATTTTTCTGGCACAAACTCAAAAACCAAAACAGAAATTTACAATAATGTAAAATACCTAGATATTCTCTTTTTTATGCCCCCCGGAAGAACCAATTCGGAGTAGAATTTCAACGTAGAAGTTCAATGTCGAAACTGACTTATGAAATGGTTCTAGGTTTTAAATTGATTTTAAATTAAATCAAGTTGGGCTAGCGCTATTTGATTGTGATTCCTAGAAAAGGGCAAGTCTCAATCCCTTCTTCAAATATGATTAGAATAAAGAATACAAAATCAAATATAATAAAACTAAATTAAGAGAATATTAAATGAGCACAATATAGCTTAAAAAGAACACGAACTTATCTCTCAGAGTGATGAATTGAATTAGCTTGAATTGAATTGAAAAACTTTGAAATTCGTGCTCTATTTATAGGTGAAGAAATCGCGTTCATGACTGGTCCAGTGGACACTACGACTGGTCGTAGGACCAACAAATTTTTGAATTTTGAGCGCTATCGGATAAAGTCATTCTACGATTGGACGTAGGCCCTTCACGATTGGTCGAGGGACCTCCACGACTGGTCGTGACCTATCCACGACTAGTCGTGTGGAACCAAATTTAGTTGCTAGACTTCAAGTTGTGGCTGCAGGACTGGTCGAGAACGAGTCGAGCACTGTTCATACGACCGGTCGAGCAGTCTCTAGGACTGGTCGTGGCTTACCAAAAAATTTTGAAAATTTGCAACAAACTTAGGACTGGTCGTGAAATTTCTTGGACTGGTCGATCCAGTACTAGGACTAGCCGAACGGAGTCCAGGACTAGTCGAGAAACAGTCTATTCACTTATAAAATGATCTAATTGAATTATGTATTTAAAATGACCTACCCTAAGGTTAATATAAGGTCATTCATACCTTATCCATGATGTATGAACATTGAAATTTCTTTTCCTTCGGTTGATAGTAAAGATCTTTGAAGTTCACGAAGCTTATGATCATTACATGATGAAGCTTGAACTTGAAACCTTTTGAGGCTTGGGCTTGAATTTGTAACTTTAAGAAGCTTGAATTTGTAACTTTAAGAAGCTTTAAGAAGCTTGAATTTGTAACTTTAAGAAGCTTGGGCTTGAATTTGTAACTTTAAGAAGCTTGGGCTTGAATTTGTAACTTTAAGAAGCTTGAATTTGTAACTTTAAGAAGCTTGGGCTTGAATTTGTAACTTTAAGAAGCTTGAATTTGTAACTTTAAGAAGCTTGGGCTTGAATTTGTAACTTTAAGAAGCTTGAATTTGTAACTTTAAGAATCTTGAATTTGTAACTTTAAGAAGCTTGAACTTGAAACCTCTTGAGTCTTGGGCTTTAGGCTCAAAGTAAAAGGCTTTGTCTTGACTTAGAGCTTGATCTATGAATCTTGAAACATTGAACTCACGCTTGTTGTTGTACTTGAACATGACCATGTAAACTTGCATTTCTTGTGGTAAAGATCTTTGTTCTTGAGTGATGCATAGTCTTCATTATGTAGAAGTTCTACACAAGACACAGATTCCAAGAGAGGTTTTGGCACGAAGAAATTTGACAATATAGGAGATAGAAACCATAGCACTTACAGGTACTACGCTCATTGCCTGAATGGTTCAATTCAAAGGTGACCGTGATCCAGGAACTTCGTGATACGGATGACATGAGGGTAGAAGAATTAGTTGGTTCCTTACAAACCTATGAGTTCAACTTTAAAGCCCCTAAAGGTAAATCGATTGCCCTTAAGTCTTCTAAAAACATTTCTCAAGAAAATAACAATTCTGATTTAGAAAATTCTGAAGATGATATGGCCCTTCTAGCTAAAAAGTTTTATAAGATTTTTAAAAGTAAAAAGAGGGTTGATTTGCAAAAACCTAATGAAAAGAAAAGATCTAGATCTAAAACTTGAAAGTCTTTAAAAGACAGTCAATGTTACAACTGCCATGAATATGGGCATCTAGCAAACAAATGCCCTAAAAAGGGCAAACCTAAAAAAGAAAGGTATGTTGGCTACATGGGATGAATCTTCCTGCTTTGAATCTTCTTCTAAGTCAGAAGCTTCTGAAACCGAGTCGGGTAATGATGTTAAAGACCTAATGACTCTAACCAAGTTCACTTTTTCAGATAATGATGATTCAGCCAGTGAAGAAATTCTGAATAGTGATCATGAAAATGAAGAAGATCTTCTAGATGCTTATAATGCCTTATACAAGGAAAGTTGCAAAATTGCTGTAAAACTAAAACTTTAGAAAGAAAAGTTTTCAAAACTTAAAGAAAATTTTGATAATCTAGTTTTAGAAAAATCACACGTTTCAGACTGCTTTGAAAAAACTAAGTGCGACTTAGATTTTAAAACCTCCCAAGTTGAAAATTAAAATCTGAAAATGAAAAGCTAAAACTAGAAGTCTCTTCACTTTTGAGTTTAAAAGACACATAGAGGAATGCCCAAGGTGATTTTAAGTTAGAGAAACTCTTATCCGGATCCAAAAAATGTGGTGATCGATCTGGATTGGGCTACGACAAAAGTATTCCTCCCAAACATAAGAATACTCCACCCAAATTTGTGAAAGGGGAGTCTTCTAACTCAAAAAGGGAAAAGTCTGAATGAAAATTATTCTAAAAATGCTAAGGCTTTTCAAACCTTAAGACCTAAAAGCAATCATATCAACTATAAAAATCAGAATCGTAATTCTTTAGCTGAGAAAATTGTTGACTTACTTAAGGAGCTCTTAAAATCTAACTCAGTGGGTCGTCTTATAACAACTACAAACATAAGAAGACCAACTATACTCCTAAACCCAAGACTGTAATGAAATGGGTCCCTAAGGTTACGTGTTTGGTTGCCCACACCACTTTCAAAGCTTCGAGCCATTCAAAGTGGTACCTAGACAATGGTTGCTCCAGACATATGATAGGCGACAAGGGTATGTTCACCAATCTTAAAGACATGACTGATGGTTCAGTCATATTCGGTGATGGTAGCAACTGCAGAATTAGTGGCCAAGGTACTGTTCAACTCTTTAACCTCCCTCTATTTGAGAATGTTTTATATGTAGAAGGGTTAAAACACAATTTATTAAACATCTCTCAAATATGCGATAAAAATCATAGTGTAAAATTTACTAACCAAGTATGTAAAATTTTAAATAAAAAATGGTTCTATAATATTAACAAGTCACAGAACTTCTGAAAACTGCTATATTGTTTGTGATTCAAGCTCATCTAATCTATCGTGCTACATTGTCCATACTGATGAGACCGAATTATGGCATAAGCGCCTCGGACATGTACACTACCGCAACTTGTACAGATTGAACAAAAGAGAGTTGGTAAGAGGTTTACCCAAAATACAGAAAGTAGACAAAATATGTGGCGAATGCTAGATTGGCAAACAAACTAGGAGTACTCACAAAAAGGTGAACTCCAATGCCACATCTAAACCACTCGAACTTCTCCACATGGATCTCATTGGACCAAATAGAACGGAAAGTCGAGGTGGCAAGAAGTACATTCTGGTAATCGTTGATAACTTTACCAGATACACTTGGGAAGTTTTCTTAAGAGACAAATCAGAAACTCTCGATGAAGTAAAAAGGGTACTTAAACGTATCCAAACGGAATAAGAATCACAAGTTTCTAAGATCCATAGTGATCATGGTTCAGAATTTGAAAATAGTGATTTTGAAAAATTTTGCAGTGATCAGGGAATATCACATGAATTTTCTGCACCTAAAACACCACAATAAAATGGTGTAGTAGAAAGGAAAAATAGAGTGCTTCAAGAAATGGCAAATGTAATGTTAAATAGTATGAAGCTCCATAAAAATCTTTGGGCCGAAGCCGTAAATACCGCTTGGTATATAATTAATCGAGTTTATACTAGAAATTTAAATGGTAAAACGGCTTATGAAATGTGGTTTGATAAGAAGCCTACTGTCAAATACTTTCAAGTTTTCGGCAGCAAGTGCTACATTTTACGTGACCGAGAAAATCTGGGTAAGTTTGATACCAAAAGTGATGAAGGGATATTTTTAGGGTATGGTCTAAATAGTCGAGTGTATCGAGTTCTTAACAAGAGGACTAGTTTAATTCAAGAGTCCATTAATGTGGTTATAAACAATCACTTGAATACACCCGTCTCAAGTTCAGAAAATGATGAAGTTCTTCTAATTGATAAACCAGACACTTCATCAAGTCAAAATAACACTGAACTATGGACAGTTAAAGACCATCCTACTAATCAAATCCTTGGAAACCCTCTCACTAGTGTGCGCCCTCATAAATAACTAGAAGATATGCGTAACTATGTGTGTTTTACATCCCAGATTGAACCGACTAATGTAAAAGAAGCTCTTACTGACGAAAACTGGATTGTTGCGATGCAAGAAGAGCTCAATCAATTTGTTAGAAATGAAGTTTGGTATTTAGTTCCAAGACTGAAAGATAAACACATTATTGGAACAAAAAGGATTTTCAAAAATAAGTTGATGAACTTGGTAATATTATTAGAAACAAGGCTAGGCTGGTTGTACAAGGGTACACTCAAATTGAAGGCATCGATTATGATGAGACCTTTGCCCCAGTAGCTCGTCTTGAATCATCGGACTATTTATATCCATTGCGTGCTTTAGAAAGTTCAAAATATACCAAATGGATGTAAAGATGCATTCTTGAATGGCGATTTGCATGAAGAGGTGTATGTTGAATAACCATCGAGTTTTGAAGACCCTAAACAAGCTAATCATGTCTATTGCCTAAAAAAGGCACTTTACGGTTTGAAACAAGCTCCCAAGGCATGGTACGAAAAGTTGAATAAGTTTCTACTAAGTCATAACTTTATAATGGAAAGTGTTGATAAGACATTGTTTATAAAGAAACATAATGATCACATTTTAATAGTGCAAATCTATGTTGATGATATTATCTATGGATCTACCTGTGCTAACATGACTGTTGAGTTTGCAGATCTTATGAAGTCCAAATTTGAAATGAGTATGGTTGGAGAATTAAATTATTTCCTAGGGTTGCAAGTCAAACAGCTATCTGATGGTTTCTTTATCTCTCAAACTAAATATACTCTGAACTTAGTTAAAAAGTTCGGATTTAAGAATGAGAAAAATTTTGATACTCCAATGAATACTACTTTAAAACTCTCAAAGGACTCTACAAGTAAGAGTGTGGATCCTAAGTTGTATCGCAGTATGATAGGTAGTTTTCTTTATTTAACTGCGAGCTGACCTGATATTGCATTTAGCGTAGGAATTTGTGATAGATATCAATCTGACCCTAAAGAGTTACATCTAATTGTTGTTAAGCGGATTATGCGATATGTCGCTAGTTCAGCAAATCTTGGTCTCTGGTATCCACATGATACTAGTGTGCAATTAGCTGGTTACACGGATGCTGATTGGGCTGGTAATATTGATGATCGAAAATCAAACAGTGGTGGTTGTTTCTATGTAGGGAACTGTTTAGTTTCTTGGTTAAGTAAGAAACAAAGTTCTGTATCGCTCTTAATAGCTGAAGCTGAATACATTGCTGCAGGTAATGCATGTACTCAGCTTGTGTTGATGAAAAGAATGCTAAGCGATTACGGAATTGCGCAAGAATCCATGGTTTTATATTGTGATAATTCAAGCGCAATTAATATCTCTAAAAATCCAATTCAGTATTCACGAACAAAGCATATTGACATTAGATATCACTACATTCGTGAATTAGTGGAAGACAAGACAATTTCCTTGGATTATATTCCGACCGAGACTCAACTTGTAGACATATTCACAAAACTGCTCGACAAAGCAGGTTTGCGAAATTGAAATTTGATCTTGGTATGTGCAATATGAATTGATGATTCATGTCATTCTGTATCATAATGTATATAATTATTATTTTAAAATTTTTAGAATTTAAATTATATGAAAATTTGCAAATTTTGTGTTGTGCACGACCAGTCGAGTACATACTCGACCAGTCATGGCACGACCGGTCGAGCATGTACTCGACCCATCGTGAAACATGGGTTTAACATTTTATTTGGGGAAAAATCACTTTTTCTTCATTTGGGTCTTCTTCTCCAACGAGCCCTACGTCGACCGGTCGAACCCATCTTCAATTCCTCCATGGTTAGTGCATTGTTTTCGATTTTCTTGTAGATTCAAGTCCTTTGCACTTCCTTTTCTTCATTTGTGTGGTTTATTTCAAGTTTTATGTTGGTTTTTGGGGTTTTCTATTCAAAAATCTAATCTACTAGAAACTCATTTTGCCTCTTTTGCAATCTCTTTCTTTCTTGATTTCTTTATTGCAAATGGAGGGTAGAACCAAGAAGAAAGGGTCTTATGGTCCCTCTTCATCTCGTTTGACTCCTATATCGGTGAGCCACCTTCGGTCGCCCGAGGATGATTCCACTTATGTGTGGGATATTCGTTTGTATAATGTGATAGTAGAACAACCGGTTAACATTGATCATTTGACTCCTTTTAATATCCTTCCTCTCCTTCAGTCTGTAGGATGGGATAACATACTACATTGGGGTAGACTGTCATACCGCTCCATTGCGCAGGCTATGTATGCTTGCATTTCTGATTTTTCTACTGAAAATCTGACATTTTCTATTGCGACCAGATAAGGTCCAATTGATGTGGACCGTCATCTTATTTCTGGATTAATGGATATACTTGTCAATGGCGAAGGTATTCCCATTAGTATTCTAATGGCAAAACCATCTGAAACTGAGAAGCGAATACTCACTAAGGATTTATGTAATATGGATGTGAAATGGAGTACTAGGAATGCGCTTGCTATGTTACCCAGATACAGAATCCTTCACAGGATTTTCATTTCAAATGTTTATCCTCGATCTGGTAACAAAACTGAAATTCTTGCATTCATGGTTGGTATTCTTCATTCTATCATTTCTGAAGTCTCTGTATGTCTTCCTTCTCTAATTTGTCATAGTATCTTTCAGTTCCGTCTCCTCCTAGGTCACAGTGACATACCTTTTGCTTATCTTATGACTGTGTTAGCCACCCATAGTTTAGTGGCTATGCCTATTAGAGAATCTCTCATTCACCACCTACCCTTCAACAACTCTAACATTAACAAGATGAATTTGAAGTTGGCCCCAGGCCAGGTTGATATGGGTGCTGGTGGAGCTGTTGCCGCAAATGAAGAGGAGGGTGATTTGCCTCCAGATGATATCAATATGATGACCTTCTTGATGATATTGAATCTGATTCTGCTGCTGATCCTAATTATCAGCCATTTGACTTTGATGCGTGTTTGCGCTGACTTGAGGAGAAGGTTGAAAGTATGAATGTGTCTCATGAAATGCAATTTAAATATATGCGCAAGTATCTGAAGCGCATTAACAAGGGACTTCATCTAATTAATCCTTCCATACCTGCTCCTTCTTCGGGTTCAGATTAGTATTTGAATATGTGTTTTGTAATAACTTTTAACATACATGAATTTCTCTTGTGCTATGTGCTTGGACATGCTTACTTGCTTATGGACTTGGTTAACTTGGTAATCTTGATCATATATTCACTTCTTTCTCATTACTCTTCTATTTACTTCCTTATTTATCTACTTTCATTATCATTTATTATTTCTTTCCTTTGTCATACTATGATAAAAAGGGGGAGAATTTATTCTAATCAAGGTTATTTCATTATGATAATGTGCAATTGTGGATAGGTAGCAATTTTTTTATTTTGTATGGTGTATGGTAGTAGGGGGAGTAAGGGGGAGTATTGATGAGTATTGATTGATGATGCGTATTGGTTTAACCAGGTTGTAGCTGGTGCATGATTCTTTAACCAGGTTATAATTGGTGCATGATTCTTTATTGCGCATATTATGCTTATCTTATTTTAATATAGTGTGTTTTGTCACAAATTTGACAAAGGGGGAGATTGTAAGTGCTATGTTTTCTAGCTCCTATGATTGTCAAATTTTGTAGTGCCAAAACCACTTGGAATCTGTATCTTGTTTAGCTCATCTTCAAGTTCAAAATGATCCATTTCAAGATTCAAGCATCACAAGTATAAGAGTTTAAGAACTACATCAATTGATATTTCAAGCTTTCAAAGCTTCATCTAAGTCAAGACAATATACTTTATTTTGGTACTCAAAGCTCAAGGTGAAATGCAATTCAAGTACCTCAAATTCAAGCTTCAAAGTGTTTCAAATTCAAGCTTCAAAGTGTTACAAGTTCAAGCTTAAACATACTTCAAGATGTCAAGCTTCATGTACGTCAAGATCAACTATTAACCGAAGCAAAAGATGTTTCAATGTTCAAATATCGCTTATAAGGTATGAATGACCCTAGATTGACATTAGGTTAGGTCATATTGATTGCATACTAAAATTGGGTCACTATATAAGTGTATAGGCTGTTTTTCGACTAGTCTTAGCCTATGTTCGACTAGTCCTAGTACTGCCTCGACCAGTCTGAAAAGGCCTAGCTATATGTCCTAGAGGGGGGTGAATAGGACAATGCCAAATAAAACTTATAACAGCGGAATTAAAAAGAATACGATAGCCAAAATAAATCACAATGTAGGAAAGTAAAACAACCTCAAAATTCAGATCTTGAGAGGTTGATACAAATGTTGTTCTAAGGACAACCTTACACCAAAAACCAGAGTTTATGGTAGGACAACCTTATTTCTAGAAAGATCTTTGTATCAAATCTCAAACCAAAGAGGAATACAGAAATAAACACAAACTGAACTGAAATAAATTGTAATCACAAATGTATTGTTCTAGGGACAGCCATACACCATAAAAATGGCAGGGCAACCTTGCTGGAACAACTTTAAAGGAAATTGAATATCAAGCTGATAAAGAAATAGCAGAAAATAAATTCTAAACTATTACAAAATTCCCACAATCTTGAATTAAATGATTACAACATTCACCACCATACATACATCCCACAAATGAATAATTAAAGATTAGAAGTATAAATCATTCAACCAGTTGGATTATAGTGGTTCGCCTGTGTTTTCACCAACTGTTAAACAACAGCCACACAGAATGTTACTCCACTCCTAATATCCTCACACAGGGGATATTAGTGTTCACTAACAAAATAGGTTTTCACAGGTTCACCCAAAACCTTTACAATTGTGTCTTTGTCTGTGGGCTTACACAATTAAAAAAACCCCACTTCTGAGTTTTCCTGGCTCTCCTCAGATAACCAATACAACAAGATTTTTCTGGCAAATCTTGAAAGAAACCAAAACAGAAAGGAATTTACAATTAAATGTAAAATACCTGATTATCTCCTTCGTTGTAGCAGCTCGGTAGAACCAAGTCAGAGTAAATGATTGAATGTCCAAGTTCAATGTCCAGTACTCAATTACAATGGTTCTAGTTATAATAGATTTTAAATTAAATCAAATAGGGCTTGCCTTAATTGATTTTGATTCCAAAGAAATGGAATAACAATTCCTCTTATCAAATTAGATTGGAATAGCAAAAACAAAATCAATTAAATAAAGCTAAAGAAAGAGAATATTAAATAAGCACACTTAGCTTAGATGGAGCACAGAATTCTCTCAGAAGTTCGACGAAGATTGGCTTGAATGGATTAATTAATTCAATGAATTCTTCTGAGATTCGTGCTCTATTTATAGGTGAGCGGATCGCGTCTTCGACTGGTCTAGGGAGCTCTTCGAATAGTCGAAGAATTAACAGATATTTGAAAAATCGGGCGCGATAAGCTTTGACCGTTTTACGACTGGTCGAAGGACTCCTTCGACTGGTCGTAGGTCACCTTCGACTGGTCGAAGAACCTGAATTTCATCGCTGGACTTTGAGTCGAAGACTTTCGATTGGTCGAAGATGCAGTCGACACTGTTCCTTCGACTGGTCAAACAGATTCCTGGACTAGTTGAAGCCTAACAGAAAATATCTGAATTTTGTAACAAACTCACGACTGATCGAGGAATTTCTTAGACTGGTCGAAGCAAAGCTAAGACTAGTCGAAGAAGGCCTATGACCAGTCGAAGAACAGACCAAACTCATGTAAAATAAACATCTGACTTATGTATCCAAAGTGACCTACTCCTAAGGTCAACCTAAGGTCAGTCAAACCTCAAACATGAAGTAAGGACATTGAAACATTAGGAACAAGTGACCTTAAAGTTTAAGCTTTGAAGTCTTGATGTAGTTCAATCTTGAAATCTTGAAGTAGTTCAATCTTGAAATCTTGATATAGCTCAACCTTGAAAGTGTCTTGAGTTCTTTACGAACTGCCTTATACTCTTCTTGAAGTCTTGCATTCTTGAGTCATGTCTTGTGAGCAGTTCTTGCAGTCAAGGTTGATCTTTGTACTTGTGAGCTTTGCTTGTTCATGAATGTTGATCTTTGAGAGAGCTTCACTTATGCAAGTTATATAACAGTGATTTTGGCACCACAAATTTGACAACAGACAGGGATATAAACTATAGCACTTACAAAGTCCAAGAAATTCCTCGACCAGTCCAAAGTTTGTTACCAATTTTTTAGATTTTTTATTGGATGGTCGACCAGTCCTAGAGACTGCTCGACCAGTCGAGTGAACAGTGCTCGACCAGTCGAGCAGGCTCGACTCGAAGTCCAGTAACTAAATTGGGTCCCACACGACCAGTCGAGAGCAGGACTTGACCGGTCGTGCAGGCCACACGACCAGTCAAACCTCCCACTCGACCAGTCGTGGAACGATCTTATCTTATCGCGCCCGAATTTTCAAAAGTTTGTTGGTCCTTCGACCAATCGAGCTGACTTTAAGCCAGTCGAGTGATCAGTTTCTGCACTTATAAATAGAGCACGATTTTCAGAGTTTTTCAATCAATTCAAGCAAAATCAAGACACCACTCTGAGAGATAAGTTAGTGATATTCTTAAGCTATTTAGTGCTCATTTAATATTCTCTTTAATTAGCTTTTTGCATTTGATTTTGTATTCTACATTCCAATCTTATTTGAAAAAGGGATTGAAGTTTTCCCATTTCTTGGAATCAAAACCAAATCAAGTTAGCCCAAGATGATTTAATCTAAAAATCATTTAGAACTTAGAACCTTTCATAAGTGAGTTAGACATTAAACATCTACGTTGAACTTCTACTCCGAATTGGTTCTACCAGGCTGCATCAAAGGAAAATATCCAGATAAGTATTTTTACATTTCTATAAATCTATTATTTTGGTTTATTTGAGATTGTGCTAGGAAAAATCTCTTTCTTTTGGTTTGTCTGAGGTGATCCAGAAAACTCAGAGTGTGGGGTTTTTGAATTGTGTAAGCCCACTTGAAAGACACAATTGTGAAGGTTTTAGGTGAACCTTGAAAAACCTATTTCATAGTGAACGCCGATATCCACTGTGTGAGGATATTGGGAGTGGAGTAGTTATGTGGCTGTTTTTCTAATCAGTTGGTGTACACACAAGCGAACCACTATAATTTTTGGCCTTGTGGTGAATGGTTGATTGTGGTATTATGTGGATGTTGTAATTTCCTTTTAATCATTTGTGGAGAATGTTGTAATCTTTTTATGCAAGCGTGGGAATGCTATAATAGCTTAGTTATTTTCTTTGTTATTTTTATTTTTTATTCCTTTGTATCGATTTGAGATTTTGATACACAGACCGTTCTAGGAATCAGGTTGTCCTACCATAAACCATTAGTTTTTTGTGTAAAGTTGTCCTTAGAACAACATCTGTATCAACCTCTAAATACTTGTACATTTAAGGTTGTTATTCATTTCTGCATTGTGGAATTGTTTTAGTGCTATCTTTATTTATATTTATTTAATTCCGCATTTAATTTTTTAATTTGGTATAGTCCTATTCACCCCCCCTCTAGGACTCTTAGCTCAGCCTTTTCAGATATGACCACCATACGCCCTAGCGACATTAGGGCCGTAACATCCACATACATGTCGTGGAGGGCCAGATGAGACACAGGAAATGTTTGGTTCTAGCATACGGGCACCATAGATGTCCCTGTGAAAATTTCTGAACCTCCGTGGCTAGGAGACGCCCCAACGTCTAGACCGAGTGGATATATATAAGCGCATGAGGTCCGTATACCAGTAGGCTGCGTCTCCCACTGTGTCATGGTTGGTTGGGAGGGGGTGTGACCTTACCCGCCTGAGTGAGGGGGCAATATCTACGTTGAGTTTGACCAGCTTGAGGAATAGGTCCGCTATCGACGAGTCGGGCCTGATATTGGCAGGCGAATAGTGAGGTCTCTTCCACTTACCTTGTGTGCTCGAATAGGGGCAGCAAGCTGGCGTTGAGTGCAATAGACCCTGGTGATGATCCCAGAGATATACGGTACTAATATGTGGACTTATTGAGTAGGAGTTGCATACTCATTCATTTATTCATTCACTATCTACTCGGGCTGATGGTGCGCAACTAATTGTTATGTGTATCTTCGCAATGGTCAGGATTTTGTTTGGGGTACGCGACCAACCTAAGATCAGGAGTTTGCTACATTGAGTCTGACTATCCAAATTTAGGTATGGGACTAGTTTGGATAGAAGTCCCTTGTGATGGACCCCATAGCTTGCAATACTACGTACTTCATCCTGACTTCACACTCCATCTTGGTCATTTCATTCGCACCACATATTACACTGCATCCTCAGCACATAGCATTTGGTTTACTATGCTTCTGTATTGCATAGCCTGAATAAGGTTAATGGTATTTATGGACTTACCAGCATATTTCTGTATTGCTCTGATATTACATACTTAACACTTACCTTGAGCACATAGTTTCAGCACCCTTTAAGCTTTCTATAAGCTTATGCACGATAGATGTATGCAGGTGGCATAGGGTCGCAGCAACATTGAGCTTGGAGCGTGCAGCCGTCTTCTGGAGCTTTAATTATCGATATATGTATCTCCCTTTTTGCACTGTATTCAACTGTTTATATTAGTGGATATGTGATGATGATGTTGCCTTTGTGAATTGGGTAAACTTGTGGTTATGCTTCTATGAGATAAATATACGATAGAAAATCCCCCTTATAGGATCCCAGGATCAGAATCTAGCGTATAGGCGCTGGGAGCCGAGAATAGGGGTACTACGAAGATTGTCGGCATCGGATTCGGTGATCGGGAATCTTGTGAGCCCGGTTTCCGAGTTTGGGGCGTAACAAACCATGCACGCGTAAGTCTTGTATTATCACCGATGCGATTTATCGTTTACGGTTGTGGTGAGCACCCACAGAGGCCAATTATGCATAAAGCTTTTTATATCGGCAATTCGCCAAATACTATGTGGACATCGGTGGGTGAGCAGCCATAAAGGTCAACCGTATGTAAGACCAATGCCATTTGTTTAGCTTTTGATAGCGTCATGAGGGAAAGTGAGCGAAAATGCCCTCACATGAATGGGTCAAACCTTGTAGGCGAAGAAAAAGAGGGTTGCAATGCGAGCTCTTTGGCTTGTCCATAAATAGGCCAACCGTGCATAAGCCCCCCAGGTTCCTAGTTTGATTTCAATAGTAACTCAAGAGGAATGGTCGAACTCGAGATGAGTTATCCCCTGATTGATGGACTGGCAGCCTTGGATCTAATACCCTGACAGGTAGACTTGTGAGTCCCGTGAACTCTAGAGAGTTACTGCATGTCAACCCTGTACGTAAAACCTATCGAGTTCACTACCCTAGTAGATTCACTAGGCCCCTCTGATGGATCATTGTTTGTAAACTCACCAGCAACAATGGTTTAGTTAACTCAAAAAGAGTTACAAAGGTCATTTGCATAAGTTCCCCTGCTCCACTACTCACGAGCTTAAACTGTGTGTGCTCCACTACTCACGAGCTAAAACTGTGTGTGCTCCACTACTCACAAGCTTAAACTGTGTGTGCTCCACTACTCATGAGCCTAAATTATGTGTGGCGTGCGCCTTAATTACTAACTTGAACTCCAAGATAGCTCCGCCAATCGAAGAAAAATGCCATGTAGAGTATACTAACAGAATGTATTGTTATATTATATCTCCAAGATTTAGATCAGATCAAAGCGTATTTAAATATAACATGAAAAATATTATATGCATAAGATAAATGCTTCCATTATGGTCATGCTTATCAAATCATAAGAATGCATAGACCCCATCAATATATTTGATATTATAAAGAACTTATGTTTAGAATTTGTCACAAAAGATTACTAGAAAACTTTATGTATAGAAAAGATTAGTATGTGTTTATTACAAAATACATGCTACAACTCCTCATGAATGCCTAATGCGGTTATATATCTTTGCAAAACCTACTTGAATTGAATCTGAGCAGCAGCAGTATCAAGTTCAACCTTAATAATAAGTCTAGCCTGATCAAGAACACTCGCCAACTCCCGCTCTAGTAAAGCGGCAAACGCTTTGTTAAGAGAAAGTTTTGATCTTTCAAAATCAGCTATATTGGGGTTCTTTTTAATACCATCCTTGATGTTATTCATCCTTAATTCTGCCTCTTTCCTCTGAGCCTTAAGAACAACTATTTTCTCATCGATAGTTACAATAATCTATTCAGATATCTTTAGTTGTTCTTGAATAGAAATATTCTCTTTACCACAATCAGAGATGATCAACGAAATTCTAGAGATCTTATCTTTAAGAATCAGTAGTTCTTTCTGGCAACCAAGAATACTTGACACAACACTCATATCGCAAACCGATTCCAGCCATTGCCATGAAGCAATAGAGTGAATCAGAGAATTATGAAGCAACACAATATTAATTTTGGCCAATCTCGCATAATTATCCAAAACCACCAAAGCATCCTTGAGAAGAGACCACTGTTCTTGATTCTGAAATATATGAATTATAGTTGACAAAGCATCCCAGACCGTTGCCAACCTATGCGGAGGAATTCCTTCTGAATAGATGTGCTTGATAACGAGTCTATTGCACTAGAATTCACAGTGTCATTTCCCTAAGAAGATTCATTTTCAATAGGATCCTCGATCACGACTTGTTTACCCTTTTGAGAAGAATGATGAACTCTTCCTGTCGCCTTCTCTCCCGATGTCAAAGGAAAGGTATCTCGTAAAATTCACAAAGGTGGCGGAGATTGAAATTGTGAATGCATATGAGCAGATAAGTAGTCATTTCCTTTTAGCCGGTTTGATGTCATAGGCATATGAGAGCTATCTTCATAATTCTCCAAAGGAGCACCCAATGTTATCCATCCTTCAAGGGTGTCGGCAGGCTTCATCTCATAAATAGGATCTTTTGAAGAGATCTTTATGCAAAATTGGCCAAAAAGAGGGGCATGATCTATTTCTTCAATATAACCTATGCCTTGATTCGTCCCGTCATGTCTGACACGCAGTGGAAGAATCCATATTGCGCAATTTACTAGACGACAATTGCACATGAAGAAATATTGATGAGCCCACCGACGCATCCAGCAGTAAGAAGTATGGACTGGATAGTTATAACTAGGAATCATGAAACGCGATTAAGTACGTACAATCAGAAGCTGTCTCCATATCAATGCCCAGTTATATGGTCTAATACCATAGATCATCATCATTCTTGTAACAATACCACATGTTTCAGGTACTGTCTGATCAAAACCAAATTGATGAGCAAATCCGCTCGGATAGTACGGCTCGCGCCATAATTTGTTACCCTCTCTTAATGGAAGAGTACTAGATCTGATGGAAATGATGAATGTATGTTTACTGGAAAAGATAGAATCATCGTCGATAATCTCTATATCTTCAGGAAAGCTAGTAAGCGAGAACTGATAAAAAAAAGTCAATAGAGTCGTTATTCTCTATTTTCTTTGTGATCCAAGAATAAGATTTTTCGATCATCCTTCTTCTTTGATAATACTGGAGTAGGAGTTGATGAGGATTCGTATAAGTTTTCTCTGAATCATCTAAGGTCCAAGGAAAGTATACTCCTAACCAGCCTATAAGGTAATGCCAAGGAGCATAGACTGAAAGAGGCCCTGAGATTAAACCTTCATGGTAGGTAGTAGCATATTCGAAGGCATGATAAAGTGAACAAAGGACAGGAGGTACCAATGAATATTTCTGACCTTCTGCCATTGCACCTGCAACCACGAAGAGTGTCGGCCTGACGGTTTTTTCCCATTCTGAATTTGGAAGTACTATCAAGCTTAGCCAGTAAGCCAGGAAATCGGCCAATTCACAAGTGGCGCTATATTCGGTAGTGCTCCCGATATTCTCGCAAAGAATTTTGAGGTCTTGATGATCTTGGCCTGTAAAGCTGTCAAAATAATAACGGTAAAGGTGTGATTATTGAACAAGTAATACTGTATATATATATATATATATATATATATATATATATATATATATATAGATACAAAAGATGAAAATTTTAACAGAGAAAGAAAATGAAAGAAATATACCACAGGTTTCGAGAGAAATGGCCTATCCGGTTAAGGGAAGAAATCTCATCAGTATAACAAAAAACAGCCATCTCTTTGAAGAGCTCGAGGGTAGTCTTTGAAACTTCAGATCGATTATTCTCCATAGAGATGCGAGCGAACTCTTCATTCGAAGGAACATATTCGTCGAAAATGTTGCCCATAACAGTAAGACTTGCTATATAGTGGAGATCCCACAAAGTGATACTAACCTCACCTAAAGGAAGGTGGAACGAGTTAGTAATCGGGCACCAATGATCAAGAAAGCCTTTAAAGATGGTCATATCCTCGTGGAAATTCTCTGACGAAGATATGATCGTGTCAAAAAGATCAATCTTCTTCAGAACATCATCATGCTTCTAGATAATGACCCAAGCCCATGCACTATATTGATCTCGCAGTGATAAAAGACCCATCGTTAGGAACTCTTATGTATCCCATGACAACCCTTTCGCGAAGGAGTGTTGTTGAACAATTTCAAAATAATGAGTAGGAAAGAGTTGTTGAGAATTATGACAAGGGCGTAAGAATCGTATTTTATGGACTCTACCGACTTTTGACAAAATCCATTCTCTTCCAGAAGACCTTCTAAGATTCGCAATTTTGTCATAATCCAATGATCTACCGAAACGAGCCTATTTCTGGCCATTTGATCAATTGGTTCGCTATGAAGAATCGACCAATGATGTCATAAATTTATGGGAATGATGACCATCTCATTCTTGGAAGGATTATAGAATTCAAAATTTTCTTCACGAATATCTATACAATCCCAAATATTTTGAAAAACTTGCCTAGTCTTTGGGCGAGATGCATAACTCCTCTTTCTTGAAGAAGTAGCTCCCTCAGTTAAAATTCCTGATCGTTTCATGGGTATATTTGTAGGTGTAAATGCAATTGTGTAAATCTAGCACCAGTAGTATTGTCAAATTTTGTTGTGCCAAACCATTTAGTATTCGTATCATGCTCTGAGTTGAAGTCATCAGGTTCGTACATTTTAAAGTTCTCTGGATCTTCAACAAACTTGCCTACATCTTCAAGTTGAAGTGAAGAGTGTTAAAGTTCATGGTTTCAAGCTAAAATTCAAGAACTCAAGTTAAGTTTGAAGTTCAACTCCTATACGCTAAAGACTCAAGAACTCAAGCGTAACTCAAGCTCAAGTTCAAGTGATCGAACTTAAGCTTCAAGTATCACAAGATATCAAGATTTGGAAGCGAATGATGTTTCAGTGTTCCTACTCACAAACAGGTTTGGATGACCCTAGATTGACCTTAGGTTGTGTCATATTCATTGCATATTTTATGTGGGTCATTTCATATGTTTATAGGTCACTTTCTCGACTAGTCTTAGACCATGTTTGACTAGTCCAAGTACTGGCTCGACCAGTCTAAGAGTTTTCTCGACCAGTCCAAGGCTTGTTGCTAATTTTTAAAATTTTCTGTTGGACTCTCGACCAGTCTTGGAGACTGCTCGACCAGTCGAGTGACTAGTGCTCGACCGGTCTGCAGGCTCGACTTAAAGTCCAGCAAGCTTTTCTGGTCCCACTCAACCAGTAAAGTGCATTGCTCGACCAGTCAAGTAACAGCCTTATCTTATCGCGCTAGAAAATTTGAAATTTTGTTGGTCCTTCAACCAGTCGAACCGACCCTTAGACCAGTCGAGTGAACAGTATTTTTGCCTATAAATAGAGCACGAATTTCAGAGTTTATTCATTCATTAAAAGTAAAATCAATACACCACTCTGAGAGATAAGTTTGTGATATTTTTAAGCTATATTGTGCTCATTTAATATTCTCTTTAATTAGCTTTTGTTATTTGATTTTGAGATCTTTATTCCAATCTTACTTGAAGAAGAGATTTGTGATTTCCCCTTTCTTGAGATCAAAATCAAATCAAGCTAGCCCAAGTTGATTTAATTTAAAAATCATTTAGAACTAGAACCTTTTCATCTGTGAGATTGGACATTGAACATCCTCATCTACATCGGGTCGATTCTACCGGGCTTCTTCAAAGGAGAATTTCCAGATAAATACATTTACATTTTGTACATTCCTTTTTGGTTTTTGAGGTTGTGCCAGAAAAATCTCTTCTTGGTTTGTCTGAGGTAATCCAAGACATCTCAAAGTGTAGGGTTTTTGGAATTGTGTAAGCCCAATCAAAGACACAATTGTGAAGGTAATAACTTAGTTTATTTTATTTACTATTTCTTTTGCCTCTTTATTGGTTTGGGTTTTTGATACTTACAAACGTTCTAGTAAGGTTGTCCTACCATAAGCCTTTAGTTTTTGGTGTTAGGTTGTCCTTAGAACTAAGTTTGTATCAACCTCTCAAGACTAGTACATTTGATGTTGTTATTTACTTGTGCTTCTTTATTATTTGATTGTGCTATCATTCTTTAAATTCTGCATTTATTTTTTAATTTGCCCCCCCCCCCCTCTAGGACGTATAGCTCGGCCTTTTCAAGTAGTATCAAAGCCTAATAGCTTCTTTTTATTTGGATTCATTTCCTAAGCTAAACGATCTTAGCTTATAAGATGTCAAATTTTAATAGTCTCTCAATCACTAGGCCTCCACCTTTTGATGACTCCAATTATGCCTATTGGAAAGTCAGAATGAGGATCTTTTTAAGGTCCATAGATGAGAGTGTGTGGTAAGCCACAGTGACTAAATAGACCCCTCCTACCACTGAAGTTCTAAGCACTAATGGAACCAAATCTATGAAAGTTGCACCTTATTTTTCTTAGACCACACTTTAGAAAAATGAGAGTAGTGCCAGTGCAAAGGCTTTAAATGCAATTACTTGCACACTATCACCGGATGAATTCAAAAGAATTATATCCTGTGATTCTGCAAAGCAAGCTTGGGACATTCTAGAAATGACACACGAGGGTACAACTATTGTCAAGAAATCTAAACTTCAAATCCTCACCACTCGATTTGAGGAAATACATATGGAAAAAGTGAAACTTTCATAGCTTCTATATTAAGTTAAATGACATAGTCAACTCTATGTGGGGTCTTGATGATAATATCCCAGAAAGCAAAGTCTGTGCAAAGATATTGCGCTCATTACCTGATAGATTCAATTCAAAAGTCACTGCCATTCAGGAACTTTGTGATACGGATAATATGAGGGTTGAAGAACTGGTTGGTTCTTTACAAACCTACGAGTTAAACTTTAAAGCTCCTAAAGGTAAGTCCATCACTCTTAAGTCTTTTAAAAATACTTCTCATGAAAATGTTAGTAATTCTGAATGTGAAAACTCTAAAGATGATATGACACTATTAGCCAAGAAGTTTTATAAGATTTTTAAAAGCAAAAAGAGGGTAAATTTTCAAAAACCTTCTGAAAAGAAAAGGACTAGATCTAAAACTTGGAAATATATTAAGTTAAATGACATAGTCAACTCTATAAGATTTTTAAAAGCAAAAAGAGGGTAAATTTTCAAAAGCAAAAAGAGGGTAAATTTTCAAAAACCTTCTGAAAAGAAAAGGACTAGATCTAAAACTTGGAAATATATTAAAGACAGCCAATGTTTCAACTGCCATGAATACGGGCATCTGGCAAACAAATGTCTAAAGAGGGCCAAATCTAAAAAGAAAGGCATGTTGGCTACATGGGATGAATCATCTTGCTCTAAAGCCTCTTCTTAGTCGGATGATTCTGAGCGTGAGTCTACTAATGAAGTCAAAGCCTTAATGACTCTAGCCAAATTCACTTTCTCAGACAGTTGTGATTCAACTAGTAAAGAAAATCTGAGAAGTAATCCTGAAAATGATGAGGATTTATAAGATGCCTATGATGCCCTATACAAGGAAAGTTGTAAGATAATTGTAAAATTAAAACTTCAAAAAGAAAAGTTTTTGAATCTAAAAGAAAATTTTGATAATCTAGTTTTGGAAAAATCGCACCTTTCAGATTGTTTTAAAAAAGCTAATGTGATTTAGATTTCAAAACATCCCAAGTTGAAAACCTTAAATCTGAAAATGAAAAACTGAAACTAGAATTCTCTTCTCTCTTGAGTTTGAAGGATACTTGGAGGTATGCCCAGGGTAATCCTAAACTAGAAAGACTACTAACCGGATCAAGGAAATGTGAGCTATCGATCTAGTCTGGGCTACGATAAAAATATCCCTCCTAAATATAAGACTACTCCTAAATTTGTTAAAGGGGAGTCCTCTAACTCAAAAGGAAAAGTCTGAATCAAAATAATTTCAAAAATCTTAAAACTTTTCAGGCTATGAAACCTAAAAACAACTATATCAACTATAGAAATCAGAATCATAACCCATTAGCTGAGAAAATTATGGATCTACTTAAGGAGCTTCTAAAATCTAACTTGAATGGTAGAATATACAACAACTACAAGCATAGAAAGACCAATTATACTCCAAAACCCAAACGATAATGAAATGGGTTCCTAAGGTTGCTTGTCTGGTTGCCCACACTGCTTTCAAGGCTTCAAGTCAATCAAAGTGGTACCTAGATAGTGGTTGCTCTAGACACATGACAGGTGATAAAGATTTGTTCACCAATCTTAAAGATATGACTGATGGCTCAGTCACATTTGGTGATGGTAGCAACTGCAGAATTATTGGTTAAGGTATGGTTCTACTCTTTAATCTTCCTCCATTTGAGAATGTGTTGTTTGTAGAGGGCCTTAAGCATAATCTCTTAAGCATTTCTCAAATTTGTGATAACAAACATAACATCAAATTCACCAACCAATAGTGTGAGATTTCTAATGAGAATGGTTCTGTGATATTAACTGGTTGGAGAACATCTGAGAACTGCTATATAGTCAGTGATTCTAGCTCGTCTAAGTTATCATGTTACATGGTCCAAACTGATGAGACCGAACAATGGCATAAACGCCTAGGACATGTACACTACCATAATCTTTATAGACTAAGCAAAAAGTGAAGTAATAAGAGGTCTACCCAAGATTAAGAAATTTGATAAAGTTTGTGGTGAATGCTAGATTAGAAAACAAACTAAGAGTGCTCACAAGAAAGTGAACTCCAACTCCATATCCAAACCCCTTAAACTTCTCCACATGGATCTCATTGGACCAACTAGAACGGAGAGTCGACGTGGTAAGAAATATATACTGGTCATAGTAGATGATTTTACCAGGTATACATGGGTAGTTTTCATGAGAGAGAAATCTAAGACTCTCGATGAGTGAAAAGGGTACTCAAGCGTATCCAAACTGAGAAGGAATCACATGTCACCAAAATCCGTAGTTATCATGGTTCCGAATTCGATAATAATAGTTTTGAGAAGTTCTGTAGCGATCATGGAATATCGCATGAGTATTCTGCACCCAAGACACCTCAACAGAATGGTGTTGTTCAAAGAAAAAATCGAGTACTTCAAGAAATGGCCAATGTGATGCTAAATAGTATGAAACTTCCTAAAAATCTTTAGGCTGAAGCTGTGAACATGGTGTGTTATATTACTAACCGTGTTTATACTAGAAAGTCTAATAATAAAACCACATATGAACTATGGTTCAATAAGAAGCCTACTGTTAAATACTTTCGAGTTTTTGGTAACAAGTACTACAGTTTACGTGACCGAAAAAATCTAGGAAAATTTGACACTAAGAGTGACGAGGGTATTTTCCTAGGATATGCGCTAAATAGTCGAGCGTATCGAGTTGTCAACAAGAGGACGGGTGTTATTCAAGAATCCATTAATGTGGTTATAGATGATCACTTAAATACACCTGTCTCAAGTTTAGAAGATGATGAAGTCTCTTTATTTGATAAACCAGACTCTTCGTCTGGTCAAAATGACCCTGAACTGCGGTCAGTTAAAGACCATCCAATTGATCAAATTCTTGGGAACCCTTTCACTGGTGTGCGCACTCGTAGACAATTAGAAAACATTTGTAATTATGTGTGCTTCACATCCCAAATTGAACCGACCAATGTAAAAGAAGCTCTTGCTGATGAAAATTGGATTGCAACTATGCAAGATGAACTTAATCAATTCATAAGGAATGATGTATGGTACTTAGTTCCTAGACCTAATGATAAACATATTATTGGAACTAAATGGATTTTTAAAAATAAGTCTGATGAACTTCGTAATATTATAAGAAACAAGGTTAGACTGGTTGTATGAGACCCGTATCCTAACCCGTACTGTTCCGTAGGCTTCCGCGGTCCTTCCGGTCGAATTCTAGCTACCCGCGATGTGTACATAGCAGTTACGCGCGACCCTGATTCGTATCTCATATTCCAGAATCAGCTCAACCCGAGACTTGAACCCTTGTGACCTCATAGTCACCGCGGTTCCGACGCCACATCTCGCACGCTGAGGCGATACCCGGGCCAGGAGATGTGGGCCCACGTTCAATTCGAGGAAAATGCCGCACGTTGTGAATTCTGAGAGAATCTCTACAACCTATCTCATCAATCAATCAATCAATCAAGTAAACACCCTATCTCAAGTACAAGCACCCATCCCTTCTTTCCCTAAGTCAACTCTCTCTCTCTCTCCCCACCCATCCCTCTTTTACCCAAAATTCAAACAAACCATATCACTCCATCCCTTCCTTACAACACCCATTCCACCCATCCCTTATCATTCCATCACTCCTCTCTCTCTCTCTCTCTCTCTCTCTCTCTCTCTCTCTCTCTCTCTCTCTCTCTCTCTCTCTCTCTCTCTCTCTCTCTCATTCTCTAACAATCTCCTAAGCTCCCAAAGAACCCAACGACCAAGCTCCCCAAGCCTCCCAAGCTAAGTGTGGCCCACTTTCCTACCCTCTCATCCCCCATCTTAACCCTTCAATCTTCATCAACCTCCATTAAAATCGAAGTCAAGGAGCCTAGGAGTCCAAGGAGCTAAAGAAGGAGGCCAAATGTGGGTGTCCACCGTTAATTTCTATTTTTAAGGGCCCACTTGTTGTGGGACCCACTTGATGTATGCATTGTATAAGAGAGGGGACTAAAGTGGTGGGTGTGAGACCCGACCCTAGTTCCCATGTTTGCATGTATGTGTGTGAGTATGCATCTTGTTTATCATGGTCTCGCGGTCCTACCGGTCGAATTCCTACGACCCGCGACCTTCGAATTGTGTTTACGGTCACCTTGAGTTCAGTCACATAGACCTGAATCGGATCGACCCAAGACCTATGTCATCTCGTTCGTATCGTCGTTGTGGTTCCAACGACGCGTCTTGTGTGTCAATCCGACCTATGGATCAAAAGTTATGAGCATTTCATCATGTGGCCCACTTTTTGTACAAAAACATGTGGACCACCTCCATGGCACAATTTCCCATGCACACCACACACACACACTACACTATTGCATGGAATAAACACTACCCATACCTAGCCTACCCTAGCAACATTGTTATTGTCACCATAGGTTATTATTACTTCCCTTAAAAAGATTTTCCCTCTCTTTCCCTCTCATTTCTCTCTCTCTTCTCTTCTTCTCCAGCAACTTCTCTCCCATCTCCCTCTCTTCTCCAGCCCCATTTCCCCTTTAATCTTCCAAATCCAACCATCTAAATCCAATCTCACCCATTGATATGGATCCCTTGGTGCACTAGGAGCTAGGAGGTCCAAGTTTGGAGCAATCTAAGGTGGGTGTACTCCTAGGACTTAGGATTTCTATTTTCATATTTTTAGATCTCTTTTTTTTGTGTGTGGGAAGTGTAGGGCCCACCAATCCATGGTGGAGATCCTACATCATCCCTTAGTTGTGGCCAAATGGCCTTTTTGATGCATGCATGTCCATGCATGGGGTTTCCCCTCTATAGGCCCCCATCATGGAGGATTACTTGGATTTCATAGTATGATGGGTCATCTAGACCCTAGAATCATGGTTGGGATGACATCCCAACCATTGATCTTGAATCTAGAACATGCATGCGGTGGATCTATGTTGTAACATATGAATAAAAGGAATGTATGGTGTGATTGATGAAGGAGAGGGCCTCAATGTGGCGGAGCCCCTCCTCTTGTGGCCGATTCTTTATTATTATTATTATTTCTTTATGATAGAATGTTGATCTTGCATGTGTGGCCCACCTTGTAGGCCAACAAAAATCCAGACCAACCATGGAGCTTGGATGCCCATAGCGGTCCATCCTTAGACATGTGGCCCCAAAATCCACCTAAATGGGACACATGCAAGGGGTATTTGATGATGGGGAAGGTCTGGACATATGTGGGGCCCACTGGAGTGGTCCACCACACAAATTCCTGGGGTTAAATCCCATGAAAAACCATGTTTATATTTTAATCATTTCTATTACATGTTGCTGTCCAAATCTGTCTGGACAGATTTTTGGGCCACTTTGGGGCCTAATTTATGGGTCTTTGGTGGGAATAATGAAACAAAATAATATGTGATTCTTGTAGCCTTATGACCCACCTACAACCATACCAAATTTCAGCCCCATCTGACCTTCATTGGGGTCCCAAAGGTGTAGTCCAAATGAGGTGGACAGTCTGGATTTTTCTGCACTGTTCTAGCAACATTCTACCCTAGACAGGTTGGACTTCTGAAATTTATTAAAATACTTTTGGATGTCTAAAAATTATGAAAATTTACAGGGAGGTGGTCCACTCATTTTAGGACCAACCTACAAAATTTTGGGGCTAATGGACACCTGTACACACCATGGTGGTGGCTGGACCGGCCCATTACAATATGGTGTCCAGATCAGTCCGATTTTCAGGATAGATTGATTTCTTTAAATAAACTAAAATATTTTTAAATCTCCAAAAATTTTAAAAATTTGTGAAGTTATTTTTCACCTATGGTGGGACCTACCTACCAAGTTTCAGAGCCAATGTACCCCTGTGCACACCGTGGCGAGGGCCGGACTGGCCCACCACATTGGGACGTCCAGGTCTGTCCGATTTTCTGGATAGACTGTTTTGTTCAAATTAATTAAAATACTTATGAATATCTAAAAATTCTGAACTTTTTTGAGAGTGTGTCCCACCTATTGAAGTATCACTCTGAAAAATTTTAACCCCAACTGACCCCATTTGGGCATCCAAAAGAATGGGCCAAGATGGTTGGCTTGCCAGAATTTTCTGCTGTGCAGTCCAGCAATATGCCTTGATAAAAATTATAATTCAAAAATGTTTCCTCTGATGGTGGACCACCTTTTTGGGTTTTCCCTCATTGTATGCATGATGAGGGACCTTGGCCCTCAATTTCCAGAGTTTTAGAGGTCCTGTGCTCACTCCAATGGAGTGCCCAAATTTAGGACAGCAACATGTTATAATTATGTTTGGCCTTTGGGCTGAAATTTTGAGGAGTGGGGCCCAACACATTGTGAAGAATCTTAGAGGTAATAATTTATACATTTAGTTCCTTAAATGTTGGGCTTAATAAATGCACTTTTGAGGCCCACCACAGTTGAATTTAATTGGGTCCATGAATGTGGCTAGTTGTTGAACTCTTTGAGCCCAATTGGGCTGGAACTTTCTAGATAGGCCCATTGAACTCTTGGGCCATTTTTACCATACTATTGTGTTGGATTAGTGGGCCAGATTACACAAGTATATGGGCCCTTAATTGCCCACCAAATCAACTTTATACTTGGGCCGGGTTGTAGGCCCAACTTACTTGACTAAGAACATAACAATTGCCCATGTGATTTGAGCAATGGGCTGCCCACTAGGCCACCACAATATATGGGATTAGTAGCCTTTATGTTGGGCCCTAACCTTTCCCCTATAGGCCCATAGTGGTATATATGGGTTGGACTATGTGTGTTCCCCTTGGACCCATGTTTTGGATGGGCCTTGGGCCGCCTTTCTGAAGCCCAACATGAATGTATGTGGTATGTAATGGTTGCCCATTTCTTATTTCTAATGTTATGTGGGCCTTGGGCCTTGATCCGTAATCAATTAGAGATGGGCTACCTCTTGGGGACCAATTGTGGTTGGATGTCCACATTGGTGGCCCTAAGGTAGGCCCATGGGCTTCTATGGGTGGTTAAAGGCCCACCATAGACCCTTGCTAGGCTCGTTTCATCTATTTAGGCCCATATCATTGTTCTCCTTAGTCTCATGGGCTACCCCAGGTATATGGGCCCCCACTAGAGGTTGTATTCCTTATGAGGAATTGGTTAAATACCTAGACCCTTCATGGTTAGGTAGAGAGTTCATCTTCACCTCATTGGCACCCCTATTCATCTTCATGGCCCACTCCCATACGCATCATATGCATGCTTGGTTGAGGTATTATTGGCCATGGTTGTGTCATTGTGTAGGACATGTTGGTATCTCCCCGAGAGATGGATGCTTGGGATTGATGCCTGGGTGATTGTGTGATTCATGCATCTGGCATTGCATAGCTTATGGATATCCGCCCTTACTTCATCAGGGCCTTGCCTCCACAGGGGTATTCATGGATGGTTGTATGTGTGGACACCGGAAATATTAGTTGAGCATACCGGGTGCATAGGATGCCCATGGGTGAAATTTCCAAAACTTCCATGGTACCAAGGATCTGCTCCAACGCAGTGACCGGGTGGAATATATGAGCGCACGAAGGCCTTATACCATTAGGCCGCGTCTCCCACTGTCGTGTAGTCGGTTGGATAGGAGTATGGCCTTACCTGCCTGATGTGAGGAGGCATTGCTAGGCTGAGTCTGACCAGCTCGTAAATGGGTCCGCTACCTTCAGGCCTTGTTGGTGATTGGCTGTCCGCAGGCGGGTAGTGAGGTCTCTTACCCTCGTTTAACTGTGCGGGGTCTGTAGAGCGGCAGTCATTCAGCAGTGTAATGGACCCCGGTGATTTCCTTATGATCGGAAATGTACATGACTTGTGGTTTGGATATGAGCACTGACATTACTTGCATTGCATTAGCATTGGTTGTACAAGCCCCTTCATGCATTGCCTTGGCATGGCACCCAGTACTCATTGCATCTTATTCATGATAAGCATGGGTAAGGCTAGTGATATCCTCATTGACCATGCTTCTCTCCTTGTATCTCTTACTACTCTTCTGTGCACCATTATCACACACCTACACCACCCTCTAAGCTTCTATAAGCTTATGCACGATTGATGCGTGCAGGATACTCTAGGCAAGCGACACAGCAGTAGAGCATGGAGTAGAGCTGAGCATTTGAGGACTCCAGTGTTGCTGACCTTTCTCTCTTTTCCTTTTATCTCATGTATGTCCTTTTGGACCTTATGGATGATTGTGAAAGTTCAAATTTATAGTGGATTTTGCGATGTGTGCCTTTGTTATTCTCAAATGTTCTTGCTGTGATCTTGGGTATGCTCGTATTGGAATAATTATACTGTTATGAAAATCCTCCTTGTAGGATCCCAGGATCGGAATCTGCCTCAGGAGCCGAGAATGGGGTACTATGGAGGCTGTTGCGTTCAGAACCGGTCATCGGAATCCTTGTGAGTCCGGTTACTGAGTCTGGGGCGTGACAGTGGGGTCCCTCCATCTCACCCTGTCTCTCTATCTCCCTTTTTCTCTCTCTTCCCCATATGTTGTGGATCTCACTGTGATGTACGATCTACGACATCCCATCCGTGGGGCTGTAACGCCCTGAAATTTGAGGGTCGAGTAGCAACTCAACTCTCGACTTATGTAACATAGAGAATGATGATTGAATGTTGTAACATGAGTGAGATTATACCAAAACAGTAAACCATACTCTAGTTCGATGTATAAAACGCAAGCGGAAGACTGAAAGGCATATATAGATATGTATAAAAACAAAAACGATTTTGATCTGTCTTCAAAGTATGATTACTTCACTGAGTCATCATATACATGTACCGAAACAAAAACAAAATGTCAAAAGAATAGTCCAACTGTCGTGATAGCCCAGTAGCCCCGTAAATCCGGATAGCCTAAGCAAAGCTACCGGAGAACTGCATGAAGGAAAACTTATCCTGATCATCATAAAAATCAGGCTAAGCCTCCTGTGAATCGTCGGTACCTACATCTAAGACAGAGTCTGGTGGGTGTCCAGAACACCGTCCCGTAACGTGGGAGTGAGTAGCTAACTCAGTGGAACAATAAAGCATAGGTTAACATGTTATCCAAACAGTCAAGCAGTAATGACAAAGAAGTATAATCAACAATCTTAAGTACTCTTGTTAATGCAAGTATGAAATGTTATCATGATGCATGCCCCTCGCCTAACCACCCTCATACGGCACCATCTTACGTCCGCGGCATGCGTTCATCCCTCAGTGCTCCACATCTTCCAGGCACATGCAATGCGATGATGAGCATGATTACCGAGTTGTTATTAGTCCATTTCAAACAGCAGTATTGGGAAACTAGGGTACCTCTCTTATATCATTCCCAAACATGATCCATTCTAGGATCGTCAGTCCTAGATAATCTCGTACGATGGTGTGTTTCTAGGTCGCTGCAAGGGCTGTCAGGGCTGTTACACGGAATCGTTACACCACTCCCCCATCACCTTATCAATACAGGCCTAGTTTGTACTCTTATTTCTACGGAAGGGTCGTCGCCTCCACATAGACTCAGAGTACGCTCGAGGTCACTACAAAGGGCTACCAGGGTTGTTACACAGAATCGTTGCACCACTCCCCCATCACTTATCAGTGTAGGCCGACAGCTCGAATATAGTGTCTCATACCATCATAATCGGCTCACGAGTCTGGTTGTTCAATGGTCACTACGGGGAGGCTCGTGCCCCAGCATAGGCCGACAGCTCGACCACGGTGTCCCATACCACCATGCCCGGCTCACGAGTCGTAGCTGATCGAGGTACCACGGTTAACGGGATTCCACTGGTAAGCTTGGTACCTTAGGTTTAAACAGAGGCGTCCAAACATGGTGAACATACATAGGACAGATCGGGTTACTTGACGAGCTCAGCTAGCTCGAGCGTACGACCAATTGAATGACATGAAACGCAAGCACTTCATGTGGCCTAACCACTGCCGCCAACCAAAGTACGACTCGGGTTCGTCGAACACATCTCGCGTGGCGAATGGATCTCAACCACGAATTCAATTCCGTTACCGATTGCCTGGACTACATCATAGTCCCCAAACTCAATCCATTTCATCATGTAATCATGTGAGACAATCCACCGTAATGGATTCCATAGTTCAAGAATTTCAATCACATAAGCATATATGAAACAGTATTTACAATCAAGCATATTACAACACAAACATGATTTCACACACAATCATTGCATAAGTAAAGCAAAATTTACAATAAAGCGTACATCTAGGAAATCAGTCACACAATTAAGGTAACCGAGATTTGTATCTCGAGCCTCATACAAGCGTACTAGATGATCGCTAGCACATTCAGACCTTTTCACAAACATGTAGACTACAAACATCATCATGCATGATGTATGATGAATTGCACATATGCTAGACCAAATCTTTTCACAAGGGAGTTACCCCATATATCACACGTGTATACCCACGACGGAAATCATGGCATGCATGACTCCGGGATCTGTGTTTACTTAAATATTTCCACAAACACTTGGGCTACACATTTATCACATATAACGTATTTTTGCCATGACATGATTTAGGGCAAGTCCTTTCGCTAAGGAGTTGTCACACATGTATTAAGCCTATATTCACGACAAATAAACATGTTAAGCACAAATTCAAAATTCAAACAAAATCAAACATTTCAACATATGCATGGAATAGCCTAAATCCTACGTATCTCATATAAACTCGTATAAAGAAACAAACGACGCATTTTGCATGTGTAATAGTACCCTTGTCAGTTATAAATCATTAACCGACATTGAAAGCCTTGAAAACCATAACTTATACACCTAAAGTCCGTACCTTACGCAGTAGAAGCGTAATGAACTCGATATATTTGTTAAGTCTTCGTGTACGACAATTTGGCAACCTATAGAATGAAATAGATTAGCTATTTCATCATTTGCAATGATCATAACCCTAGATCAAAGTACGGTTAGGGTTTCTTACCTAGAAACGAAGCTGAAATCGCCGGGAAAGCTATTAGAAAGAGGTGGTTAAGCTTGTATAGTGGCAGGGTAGAGTATCAGGGAGATCCTCCCACTTCTCTTACACTTTCTCTCTCTTTTCCCTCTTCTATCTCCTAGGGTTTCTTCAAATTCGTATAGGCTGAATGAGAGAGGGTTTAAGGTCCTTATATAGGCTAAAACATAACCAAAATAGACCAAGGGTCAAGGTATACTTAGGTTATATCCAAAGTGGGTCCATTTTGATCCAACGGAGCACTTCTGGAGGCCCTTTTTCTGTGTGCGGTCGGACTTAAGCTCACCAACATTGGATCTAGGTATAGTTAAGTTTTCGTTCCAGTCGGATTCTCAGATCGCACGTGGTGGACCAGTTTCAGTTCAAAGGTCACTGAAACTCGATCGGAGATTTCAAGTACACTGCCATGTATATGAAATTTTTCCTGATCCGATGGTGTATTTGGGTCAGATTCTGACGGTCTGATTGCTTATATCAGGCCCGCAAGTAACAAGTCTCAGATTACTTAAATGAGATTTGATTTCTAAAGAAAACCAAGTGTTCTCACACTCCTCGCTACGGGCTCAAGCGAATAGATATGGAACACTATCTGGTTTTGACTTCCGAGACGGTTGTCAAGCCCAGCAAGGCGGTCCTAATTCTATAACTTCGTATTATTCGATTTTCGATGTGCGGACTAGAACAGATACGGAGTTTCGTGATGCTCCCGAGAACAGACGGGTAATGAGATTAATCCTAGATTTTAGGGTAATGTAGCGTCAACGATTCCACAAGTTTTGGGTCTTGCAGATCGTATTTAAAGTGATTCGTGCGGATTTCGTAGGTAATCTAGTTTAACACTAGTTAATCCTCGTCTAATTTCTAAAGGATTTTGTCCTGAGGGATTTTTGCCTGAGGTGGTACTCGGGCCTTTGTACGGGATTTTCCGAGTCGTTACAATTTACCCTCTTTAAAGAAAAATTTCGTCCTCGAAATTAGTACCTTTTCGTACTCCTCAAAAAGCTGAGGGTAGTTCTTTCGAACCTCGGCTTCTGTCTCCCAAGTAGCCTCTTCCTCAGTGTGATGCGTCCACAATACCTTCACAAGTGAGATGACCTTATTACGCAACACCTGCTTCATCCTTCAAGGATACGCGTCGGGCGCAGCACATATGTAGCATCCTCGCTCAACTGTACCTGCTCCCATCTGATAATATGTGAAGGATCAGGAACGTATTTCTTTAGCATCGATACATGAAATACGTTGTGTACCACTGCAAGTGGTGTGGACAAAGCGAGGCGATATGCCACAGCACCCACTCGATCAAGTATTAGAAGCTCGGTGTGAGCTTCCGCTTCTTCCCAAACCGAAGGACTCCCTGTATAGGGGAAACTCTAAGGAATACATGATCTTCAACCTCAAACTCGAGTGGTCGTCGCCTCGTATTGGCGTAGCTCTTCTCTCTACTCTGTGTTGTAAGAAGTCGACGCCTGATAATGTCGATCTTCTCTGAGGTTGCCTGTACTAATTCCGGCCCAATCAAACTGCACTCGTCAACCTCAGCCCAGCAATGCGGCGCTCTGCAAGGACGACCATATAAGGCCTCATATGGAGCCATACCAATACTCGCCTGAAAGCTGTTATTGTACGCGAACTCTGCATAAGGAAGACAGTCATTCCAACTGTCCTTGAAATCCAAGACACAGCCAGTAACATGTCCTCCAAAATCTGATTCCCCCGCTCTGTCTGCCCGTCGGTCTGAGGGTGAAACGCAGTACTGAACTTCAGCTTCACACCCATTGCTTCCTGGATACGAGTTCCAGAAGATAGATATGAATCGCATGTCTCGGTCCGACACAATCTCTAAAGGAACTCCATGCAGACGGACTATCTCTCTGATGTACAACCTGGCCAAGTCGTCTGCAGAGTTCGTGACTCTGATAGGGAGAAAATGAGCCGATTTGGTCAACCGGTCCACAATCACCCAGATGGAATCATGTCCCTTCCTCGTCTTCGGAAGCCTCAATATGAAATCTATAGAGATGAAGTCCCACTTCCATTCAGCTATGGGCATGGGTAGAAGCAGTCCAGAGGTTGGCGATGTTCTGCCTTGACCTGTTGGCACGTGAGACAGCGAGAAACATACTCTACTATATGCGCCTTCATATTGTCCCACCAATATGATCGCCTCATGTTCTGGTACATCTTCGTACTACCAAGATGCATCGCAAGCTTCGATCTATGGGTAGTCTCGAGAAGCTCCTGTCTCACGTCAGGAATGTCAGGGACGCATAGACGGCCATGGTAATGTAGGCCCCCATCAGTGCCAACTCTCCACTCGGAGTCCCTAACGTCGCTAGCTTGCTCTCGAAGCTCAACCAACCGCTCATCACCCTTTTAGGCCTCAATAATCCTGTCATCAATTAGCGGCCACACCCGAATGTCGCGACACTCTCAAATGGCTCCTCCACTGTGAGTTTCTGCTCGAAGTCCGGCACAAATCCAACATATCCCACTCTGCTATCATCAGCGGAGCCGCAAATGCTATAACCTTCTTGCGGCTCAACGCATCTGCCACAAGGTTGGCCTTGCCAGGATGGTAGGAAACCTCAAACTTGAAGTCCTTCAAGGTCTCCATCCATCGGCGCTGCCTCATATTCAAGTCCCACTGAGTGAATATATACTTAAGGCTCTTGCGGTCACAGAAAAGCTCGAACTCCTCTCTGTAGAGGTAATGTCTCCAGAGCTTCAATGCGAATATGACCGCTGCTAACTCAAGGTCGTGTGTAGGGTAATTCTCCTCGTGTTTCCTCAATTGTCTCGAGGCATACACAATCACCCTGTCCTTCTGCATAAGGACACAACCCAAACCAACGCGAGACGCGTCAATGTATATAGTGTACTTGACCCCTTGCTCTGGCAATACTAGCACAGGGGCGGACGTTAATCTGTCCTTCAGTTCCTGAAAAGTTGCTTCCGCCTTCTCATTCCAGGCGAACTTCAGATCTTTCCGTGTCAACTTAAACAACGGTCTGGCGATCTTCGAGAAATCCCGAATGAATCGTCGATAATAGCCCGCCAAACCAAGAAAGCTCCTCACCTCGGTAACCAAACCAGGCTGCTTCCAGTCCTCAACTGCAGCTACCTTAGCAAGGTCCACTACTATCCCATCCTTGGACACCACATGTCCCAGGAACTTGACTTCCTCCTACCAGAAGTCGCACTTCTTATACTGTGCGAACAACTGGTTCTTCCTCAGAGTATCTAGCACCGCCCGTAAGTGTTCCTCGTGCTCTTCCCGACTCGCGGAGTATATCAGGATGTCATCTATAAATACGATAACTAATCGGTACAAAAATGGCCGAAATACCCGGTTTATCAAATCCATGAACACTGCCGGTCCGTTCGTAAGACCGAACTACATCACAAGAAACTCGTAATGCCCAAAACAGGTCTGAAAGCCGTCTTCTGCACGTCCTCATCCCTGACGCGTAACTATGATACCCTGACTGCAGATCAATCTTCGAAAAATACTTCGCCCCCCTCAACTGATCAAACAGATCATCTATCCTGGGTAAATGATACCTGTTCTTCACCGTGACTTGGTTCAATCTATGGTAATCAATTCACAATCGCTGAGAACCATCCTTCTTCCTCACGAATAACACGGTTGTACCCCAAGGGGACACACTCGATCGAATGAAACCCTTCTCTAGCAACCCGTCAATCTGTTTCCTCAGCTCCTCCATCTCACATGGAGGCATACGATAAGTCGGCAATGAGATAGGTATCGCACCAGGCGTAAGATTAATGGTAAAGTCGATCTCGCGTCGAGGGGGCAAACCAGGAATCCTCGCAAACACACCTGCAAAATCCTGAACCACAGGTGTATTTCCCAACGTCGGACCATCAACCTGCTCTAATAGGGTAGCATAGCTACTGATGCGGTAATACCAACTGACCTGCACTGGGAAAGTAAAGACCGTGCCATCAGGCCCACGTGCTGTCAAGATCCGAGTATCGCAATCGATCTCGGCCTTCATCTCCACGAGTCAGTCCATGCCGAGAATCACATCATAATGATGGAGTGGTGTGACCAACAGGTCGACAGTCACTGTCCTGCTCCCTAGGTCTATCGAATAACCTCTACACATCGTAGTGGAGTCTAAGAAAGTCCTTGTGGCAGTAAGGAGTCTCATCCCAATCATAGGACTAGTTTCCAACCCTAGTCGTTTGACCGCAGCACATGATACAATAGAGATAGTAGACCCGGTGTCTACCAATAGAAAGACTGGAATACCTTGTACATGTGCAGTGACCTCGAAGGCCATTGGTGCTATACCTGATGCCTCAGGTGACTCAGCTGCGAGTGAGTGCACCCGAGCCTACTGCTGACGGTTCGGCTGTGGAACCATGGGCCGTTGAGGCGGCCTGAAATAAGATGTAGGAGGTCGGAAGGAAGGATGAGCAGGGGCAGTCCGTAGAGGTGGAGCCGATATAGCCTGTGGGCGAGGGCGATCAATCCTCTGCGGTGGAGAAAACCCGCTATCCCTCATCCGAGCAAAGAAGCTCTCTGTAGGGTGACCCGGTCTCCCGCAGTATGTACAGGTCACGCCTGGACACCTCATCGGAACTACTGGCGCCGTGGTCCTGGGGGAGAGTCGATGCGAGGCCTCTTGCCTAGGAAAGGCCTGCTCTGAATATCTGGTCGGAGTCTCATAACCATAGCACCAAGAGAACGTGTCAGCCGATCAACATCCTGCTCTGCCCTCATAGACATATGTATCAGCTCGGCATAGGAGGGTATACTGACGCAGCACATCTTTGACCGAATGTCCAGTCGCAAGCCCTCTGAAAAACGTCGTATCCGCATCTGCTCGTCAGCAAGAATGATCAGTACATATCTGCCCAACTCAGTGAATCGATGCTCGTACTCCATAACTGTCATGCCTCCCTGCCTGAGGCGTAAAAACTATTTTCCCTCTCGTGTCGGTAGGTTTGAGGGTAGTATTTCTCATGGAAACGGAACTCGAAAGCCGCCCATGTCCATGCATATCCAACTGCCACTGTCCATAGGACACTGTCCCACCATAAGCTAGCCTTATTCTCAAACATGAAGGTGGCCAGCTCAACCTGCTCCTGCTCCGTACAATGGAGCATCCGAAGCATCTTGGAGATGCAGTCTAACCAGTATTCAGCCTCCTCGGGTCTGTGAGAACCCATGAAAGTAGGAGGCCTCAAGCGCTGGAATTGCTCGAGAAGACCGCGAGTACCCACGTCCCCCGTAGGGTACGTAGCAGGTGTGGGTGGAGGCACATCCTCAGCCTGAGCAGGAGGCTCTGTAGTCTCAGCAGGACGTGTAGATGGTGAAGGTGGAGTCGCACTTCCACCCTGAGATAAGACCCCTACAATAGTGGCCATAAGCTGCTGCTGCTGCTGCATCTGCTGTTGATGCATCATTATCATCAACTGCTCAAACCTATCGATAGGTGGAGCAGCCTGTGGCTCATACTGTGTCGAAGAGGATGCCCGGTTCTGCTCGCGAACCGGTGGTGTAAAAGGTAGCAGTCCAGCCGTGGGACCAGTGGGAGGCTGAGGCGTAGGACTAGTCTCATGATCGGGCCCAAGCTAGGGTCCGTACGACCATCTCTGTGGGAAGGAGCCTGGTCCATCGTATTAGTGAGTGCGAGGTGTGCCGTGCTCCGCATATATTTTCGTGGCATGCCCTATACAACATAGGGTGCAGCGCATGTAAGATGAAGCAGAGCAACACATTACACAATCACTTAAGCATTCCACACACTTCATAGCAAAAGGGACTGCATGCATTTCATTCACCAAAATTGTCATAATACATGGAATACAGAGTTACATGAATCATGACAGGAGATGCATGGGAGCTAATACAACCAAAGCCTCAACATCCAAAACATTCTACCAACTACTACACCTAACAACATGAAAACATAAGCATCCTAAGGCAGTAACCAAAGCAAAATACAAGACAACAGTATGGATAACTAGACATCCGAGTCTGGCGATGGAGGAGGAGCGCCCTCATCCTGCAGGCAACATAGGATGACCCTCAAGGTGCGGGACACTTTACTGAATTTCTGCTTCATGAAGGCCTCGTTCTCCTCAAGCTTTTGTCTTGCTTCGACTCGGTCCTCCTGAATCTCCTGCTTCAAGGCAGCTTGGTCCTCCTCAAGTTGAGCCAAACGGGCTTCCATAGTAAACCGTTCACCGCTACGCTCCTGAGTGGCAGAAGGAGGGCTCTCATCAATGTCCTGAGCCTCCTCTTCTTCTTCCTGTTCTTCCTCTATCTCATCGCCACTTCTTTCCTCGCTCTCTTCATCTAGATCAATACTTTCCTCCCCCTCACTATTAGACTCATCCCCATACTCGTCGAGTCGGGCTTGGCGTTGTCGAGGGCCAATCCCCATGTTGTTAAGCATAGCATCGCTTATGACCCGAACCGGCACAATTTCATCCATATTAAGTCTATAGCCGACCTCTCGAGCCATCTTATATATCAATCGGCCAAACAGGAGTGAAATATCATTCCTAACGGAACGTACGGTCTGGACTATCTGTAGTAGGGCGAATGTGGGTAGGCACAGCTTGTCCCCATGTCCAACTTTGTACAGGAAGTCTACCATCAACCGAGTACACTCCGTACGGTTGCCCCACCATGGACACACGTTATACGTGAAAATGTCATGAAGCAAGCAAAAATCATCAGCTAACTTCAACGATGGAAGACAATTACCTTACGTCCAGGGAACCAGTCGGCCACAAAGGTATCGCGTACGACGATCTCTTTCTCGCACACTTTTGAAATAATTCTCATTAGCAAGAACCTTGCCGCGTGAGATTCCCATAACCCGGGACACCACATCCATAGTGATCGTATAATTCTGCCCCCTAATAGAAACAATGAACTAGAGAGGATCAAGTGATGGGTCTCGGATGTGAGCGTAGAAAGCCCGAACCGTATTCTCACATGCATGAGTCTTACCTTCGAACATAGGACCCACTCAACGTCCACCAAGCGGTCCATAATCGGGTGTAGTCCAAACAGCCTCTCTTCTACATGAGCTTCAAGTACAACCCGCGGCCACTAAACTGACCATGCTCAAAGCCTATCAGTAGCGCTCTTTCGATGGGAACTTGGGGATCTAGGTCCCGCTTCGACCTATGCTCACGGACGGCACTTGTACTAGCCCCGGCATCAATCCTTCTCCGTGGACGGGTTGGGCGACTAGGCCCAGCTTCATCCGCGACACTCTTCCTCTTTTCCATGAGAGAAAAGATGGTGGAGACGGAGAAAATGGCCGCAATAAACTCAAATAGGGCCATAGAAAGCGACGAAAAGTGATGGAAAGAGAGAGAAAGGGCTGGAGTTACTGATCCTCCATGGGTTTGAGCCTCAAGAGAGGTTATAAAGGCCCAAAGAACAAGGATTTGAGAAGGAAAATGGAGAGATGGAGTGGGGTAGGGAGTGTGCACGATTTTTAGCTACAAATAGGGCATGTAAGAGCCCAAATGAGAGAGAATGGAGAGGGTAGGGAGGTAGGGAGTGCTGTAGACGATGGAAATGGATGGGTTGTGCCCAAAAATGATGGATTGGGCGATTGGAGGGGAGGGTTGAGAGAGAAAATCGGATCCTTTGGAAGGGAGGAAGTCTTGGAGGAGTAGGAAATGAAGGAGGGGGGCAAAAACGAAAGAAATAGGGGTCCACACGTGATTCGGTGGGCTCCACCGCGATTAGGGGTCGGGTCAACGCCAGCCCACATCGGCCCGACAGGCCTGGACAAAGGGGACCGCGGTGAGCGTGGCACCGCCGCGGTCCTATGGACTAGGAGCGGTGCCGCCACCGTAGGGCGGTGGCCACCCCCCTCCCAGGGTGCCAATGGTACCCGGGTCCACCGTGGGTCCCCCTGGATTGCATCGATTCAGCCCTGACTCCGTTTAGAGTTATTTCGGGTCATTCCGAGTATGTTTTGATACATAATGGTATTTTACCAATTTTCAACAACTGGGATTGGGTCGATTTTGATCTAGACCCGTCATTTGATGGTCTAGAAGTGTGTTGGAAGTGACTTATGCAATCAGGATTGAGTACAGACTCGATTTCGGCGTTCGTTTTCAGTGAACTTTACCGTTTGACGAAACTGGGATACCTACGACTGTTTCTACATGCTCTCGCACCCTTTAAGTTGAAATGCGTCAGCGTACGTCGTGAGACCATAACTCAGGTCCGGTTTAATCCAAATTATGCTTTGATACCAACTTGTAACGCCCTGAAATTCGAGGGTCGAGTAGCAACTCAACTCTCGAGTTCCAAAACATCACTTATGCAGTGTAGAGAATGATGATTGAATGTTGTCTATGTTAGTGCAATAAACATGAGTGAGATTATACCAAAACAGTAAACCATACTCCAGTTCGATGTACAAAACGCAAGCGGAAGACTGAAAGACATATATAGATGTGTATAAAAACAAAACGATTTCGATCTATCTTCAAAGTATGATTACTTTACCGAGTCATCATATACATGTACCGAATCAAAAACAAAATGTCAAAAGAATAGTCCAATTGTCGTGATAGCCCAGTAGCCCCGTAAATCCGGATAGCCTAAGCAAAGCCGCCGGAGAACTGCATGAAGGAAAACTCATCCTGATCATCATAATAATCAGGCTCAGCCTCCTGTGAATCCTCGGTACCTACATCTAAGACAGAGTCTGGTGGGTGTCCAGAACACAGTCCCGTAACGTGGGAGTGAGTAGCTAACTCAGTGGAACAATAAAGCATAGGTTAACATGTTATCAAAACAGTCAAGCAGTAATGATAAAGCAATACAATCAACAATACTAAGTACTCTTGTTAATGCAAGTATGAAATGTTATCATGATGCATGCCCCTCGCCTAACCACCCTCATACGGCACCATCTTACGTCCGCGGCATGCGTTCATCCCTCAGTGCTCCACATCTTCCAGGCACATGCAATGCGATGATGAGCATGATTATCGAGTTGTTATTAGTCCATTTCAAACAACAGTATTGGAAAACTAGGGTACCTCCCTTATATCATTCCCAAACATGATCCATTCTAGGGTCGTCAGTCCTAGATAATCTCGTACGATGGTGTATTTCTAGGTCGCTGCAAGGGCCGTCAGGGCTGTTACACGGAATCGTTATACCACTCCCCCATCACCTTATCAATACAGGCCTAGTTTATACTCTTATTTCTACGGAAGGGTCGTCGCCTCCACATAGACTCAGACTACGCTCGAGGTCACTACAAAGGGCTGTCAGGGCTGTTACACGGAATCATTGCACCACTCCCCCATCACCTTATCAGTGTAGGCCGACAGCTCAAATATAATGTCCCATACCATCATAATCGGCTCACGAGTATGGTTGCTCAATGGTCACTACGGGGAGACTCGTGGCCCCAGCATAGGCCGACAGCTCGACCACGGTGTCCCATACCACCATGCCCAGCTCATGAGTCTTAGCGGATCGAGGTACCACGGTTAACGGGATTCCACTGGTAAGCTTGCTACCTTAGGTTCAAACAGAGGCGTCCAAACATGGTGAACATACATAGGACAGATCGGGTTACTTGACGAGCTCGGCTAGCTCGAACGTACGACCAATTGAACGACATGAAACGCAAGCACTTCATGTGGCCTAACCACTACCGCCAACCGAAATACGACTAGGGTTCGTCGAACACTTCTCGCGTGGCGAATGGATCTCAGCCACGAATTCAATTCCGTTACCAATTGCTTGGACTACATCATAGTCCCCAAACTCAATCCATTTCATCATGTAATTATGTGAGACAATCCACTGTAATGGATTCAATAGTTCAAGAATTTCAATCACATAAGCATATTATGAAACAGTATTTACAATCAAGCATATTACAACACAAACATGATTTCACACACAATCATTGCATAAGTAAAGCAGAATTTACAATAAAGCGTCCATGTAGGAAATCAGTCACACAATTAAGGTAACCGAGATTTGTATCTCGAGCCTCATACAAGAGTACTAGATGATCGCTAGCACATTCAGCCTTTTCACAAACACGTAGACTACAAACATCATCATACATGATGTATGATGAATTGCACATGTGCTAGACCAAATCCTTTCACTAGGGAGTTGCCCCATATATCACACGTGTATACCCACGATGGAAATCATGGCATGCATGACTCCGGGATCCGTGTTTACTTAAATATTTCCACAAACACTTGGGCTACACATTTATCACATATAACGTATTTTTGCCGTGACGTGATTTAGGGAAAGTCCTTTTGCTAAGGAGTTGTCACACATGTATTAAGCATGTATTCATGACAAATAAACATGTTAAGCACAAATCCAAAATCCAAACAAAATCAAACATTTCAACATATGCATGGAATAGCCTAAATCCTACATATCTCATATAAACTCGTATAACGAAACAAACGACGCATTTTGCATATGTAATAGCACCCTTGTCAGTTATAAATCATTAACCGACATTGAAAGCCTTGAAAACCATAACCTATACACCTAAAGTCCGCACCTTACGCCGTAGAAGCGTAATGAACTCGATATATTTGCTAAGTCTTCGTGTACAACAATTTGGCAACCTAGAGAATGAAATAGATTAGCTATTTCATCATTTGCAATGATCATAACCCTAGATTAGAGTAGGGTTAGGGTTTCTTACCTAGAAACGAAGCTGAAATCGCCGGAAAGCGATTAGAAAGAGGTGGTTAAGCTTGTATAGTGGCAGGGTAGAGTATCAGGGAGATCCTCCCACTTCTCTCACACTTTCTCTCTCTTTTCCCTCTTCTCTCTCCTAGGGTTTCTTCAAATACGTATGGGCTGAATGAGAGAGGGTTTGAGGTCCTTATATAGGCTAAAACATAACCAAAATAGACCAAGGGTCAAGGTATACTTAGGTTATATCCAAAGTGGGTCCATTTCGATCCAACGGAGCACTTCTGGAGGTCCCTTTTCTGTGTGCGGTCGGACTTAAGCTCACCAACATTGGATCTAGGTATAGTTAAGTTTTCGTTCCAGTCGGATTCTCAGATCGCACGTGGTGGACCAGTTTCAGTTCAACGGTCACTGAAACTCGATCGGGGATTTACACTGCCATGTATATGAAATTTCTCCTGATCCGAGGGTGTATTTGGGTCAAATTTTGACGGTCTGATTGCTTATATCAGGCCCGCAAGTAACAAGTCTCAGATTACTAAATGAGATTTGATTTTTAAAGAAAACCAAGTGTTCTCACACTCCTCGCTACGGGCTCAAGCGAATAGCCATGGAACACTATCTGGTTTTGACTTCCGAGACGGTTGTCAAGCCCAGCAAGGCGGTCCTAATTCTATAACTTCGTATTATTCAGATTTTCGATGTGCGGACTAGATCTGATACGGAGTTTCGTGATGCTCCCGAGAATAGACGGGTAATGAGATTAATCCTAGATTTTAGGGTAATGTAGCGTCAACGATTCCATAAGTTTTGGGTCTTGCAGATCGTATTTAAAGTGATTCGTGCGGATTTTGTAGGCAATCTAATTTAACACTAGTTAATCCTCGTCTAATTTCTAAAGGATTTGGTCCTGAGGGATTTTTGCCTACGGTGGTACTCGGGCCTTTGTACGGGATTTTCCGAGTCGTTACAGGGGACCACCTCGTTAGTGTCCGACGGACAGACCCCGGACAAATCTAGATGAAGGAAAATACAAACATCGGCTTGAGGTGGAATGTGGGCCCACATTGATGGCACATGTGGCCCACACATAAGTGGGACCCACCTTATTTTGTATCCACCGTCAGTCCAGCGTCCAGAAGATCTGGATGCTGGGCTCTGGATGTTGGATGAGTTATATATATTAAAAAAATAATAATAATAATAATATAAAAATATATAAGATAGCATGTATATTATATATAAATATATAATATATTGTGGTGGGCCCCACATGGGACCCACCAAATGTGTGTGTGTATGTGTGTGTGTGTGTGTATATATATATATATATATATATATATATATGTATGTATGTATATTGTGGTGGGGCCACACCCACGTGGGAGCCCACCTTGCTGCATCTATTCCTAACTGTCCATCTGGACGAGATGGGGACCCTAATGTATCGGTCCCACATCCAAACTGTCCATCCATCTGACATGCTCGTGGGCCCCACTCTGATGATGTGTTACATCTGAACCGTCCATCCATTTGGCAACTCGTCTGAGGCTTCTAAATATAAGACAGATCTAGTATCATGAGGACCACATTGCTGAAATAGTGGGATTGAACGTCTACTATTGCAACCCCCTTTGGGTTACAGAAGTTTTGGACTAATATGATATTTGTTTTTCCTCTCAGTTCAGGTCTTTGTGACCTTATGAACTGACTAGATGAAAAATAAACGCTATGGTGGGCCCTCTAAATTTTTAACAGTGGGAATTATTATCACCACTGTTATGTGTGTTATGGTCCAGACGATCCTTTGATATGATTCATTTTTTAATAATACTCTAAAATGATCTCTAACAATAGATGAATGGTGTAGTAGTACGGCCCATTTGATACGTCCCATTTGATTTGGCCCATTTGATGTAATTGGGGCTCATTTGATAAGGCTCAATGTGATATATGAGGCCCTTGTAAGAGGCCCAACTTGTTGTATTTGCAGAGGCCCAATATGATGTATTTGCGGGCCATTCGTTAAGGCCCAATATGATGTATTCGGATCCCATGGGTTGAGGCCCATTGTGATATAATTGGGGCCCATGGGTTGAGGCCCATTGCGATGTGTTTGGGGGCCATGGGTTGTGGCCCATTATGATGTATTCAGGACCCATGGGACGTGGCCCATCTGATGTATATAGGCCCATGTGATGCGGCCCATGTGATGTATATTAGGCCCATGTGACGCGGCCCATTATGATGTATGAGACCCTTGTGTAAGGCCCATTATGATTGCATGAGGCCCACTATGATAGTATGCGGCCCATTATATTGTGTATGAGGCCTTTGTGTGAGGCCATGGGCCCACTATATGTTCGACCCTATGTGGACCACTTCTTGGGAGTAATGTGGTTAAATATCCACATTGATGGGCAATGATGGTTAAATGTCCACATTGTGACCTTCCCTTACGCCTGATTAGGCCAATTCTAATCATTCTCTAGTGGGTTAACCCAAATTATTGGGCCCCATTGATATTGCTTGATCCATCATCGGCCGTCCACGTATGGACCCCGCCTTGCGATGAGGTCGATTCCGATTGTTGAGGCTGATCATCGAGGTCGATTCTGATTATCGAGGCCGATTCCGATTGTCGAGGCCGATTCCGATTGTTAAGGTCGATCATCGAGGCTGATTCTGATTATCGAGGTCGATTCTGATTATTGAGATCGATTCTGATTATCGAGGTCGATTCTGATTATCGAGGCCAATTCCGATTGTTGAGGCTGATCATCGAGATCGATTCTGATTATCGAGGTCGATTCTGATTATCGAGGTCGATTCCGATTGTCGAGGCCGATTTTGATTATTAAGGACGATCATCGAGGCCGATTCTGATTATCGAGGCCGATTCCGATTATCGAGGCCGATTCTGATTATCGAGGTCGATTCTGATTATCGAGGCCGATTCCGATTGTTGAGGCCGATCATCGAGGTCAATTCTGATTATCGAGGCCGATTCCGATTGTTGAGGACAATCATTGAGGGCGATTTTGATTGTCGAGGCCGATTCTGATTATCGAGGTTGTTTATGATTATCAAAGCCAATTCCGATTATCGAGGCCGATTCCGATTGTTGAGGCCGATTCCAATTGATGAGGCCAATCATCGAGGCTAATTCTGATTATCAAGGCTGATTCTAATTATCGAGGCCGATTCCAATTATCGAGGCTGATTCCAATTGTCGAGGCCAATTTTGATTGTTGAGGCCGATCATCGAGGATGATTCTGATTATTAAGGCTGATTTCGATTATCGAGTCGATCAGATGATCCCTTGGTTGTCCCACATGGTATTGGTTATCTTTTAAGAGATTGTCAATCTATTTCATCACCTTGACTTATATTATTGTTCACTCAATAGGACTTTGATTCAAATGTGTAAGAAAATATTACGTTTCGATGCCGGATATGCACATTCACCCAGTTTTATGGCTCCATATCGGGGCATTCGATACCACTTATAGGAGTATCGAACCGGGAGAGCACCTGTTAACACGAAGGAGCTATTTAATTACCGACACGCACAGTTACGCAATGCAATTGAGTGTTGTTTTGGTGTTATGAAAGGCAGATTCCCCATCCTGAAGACCGCCATGCAGTATGAATTCCACAGACAGATCCAAATTGTGATAGCCTACTGTGTCTTACACAATTTCATATGTACTAGATCAGAATCTTAAGAAGAGATGGAATACGCTGGAGTATCTGCTGCTGATGGGGAGAGTAACCCAATACCTCACGAGGTTTCAACGAACGACGAGCGACAATGGTTATTGCGAGCATCTCAGCATGAAAAGGATGCTTGGATTCGCGTGCGCGATGATATAACAACTAGATTGTGGGCGAATGCGCAGCAAAATAGTAGGACTAGATAATTGATCGCTATTTGTTACAAATTCCATGACTTGCTATTATTTACTTTCTACAGAACGTTACGTACCTGACAATGGAAATGCAATCTTCCAAGCTCTGACATGGAAGAGTCATCATATGGAGATACCAGATGATGATTTTGATAATCGTTCTTTTGAAATAGTTGTCATTCTTATGATTATGGCTGACTTTATGCAAATCATTGTATGTACTTGGTATTTAGGTGGTATGGCAGACAGGATGTTTAATGATCCATCAACACCAACGCATTCATTGGCCAAGACACTAGTGGTGCCCACACGATCTTCCCCACGCACGAAGATGGTGAAATCTCTAGCCGAGCCTGCGTCCCGAGCCTCGAAAATAAAATGGACTCTCGATATGGATTATGTTATGATCGACATATTTCTGGAATAAGTGGCATTTGGGACACAAGGGCGATAATGGTTTCAAACGTGAGGCGTACCAAATTGTCGCCGACACCGTTACGAAGCATACCAATGTAGTCCTCAAGTGGCAGAATGTCTCTAACCGACTAAGGTATTACAAGAGGGAGTACACTGCAGTGAAGGATATGCTGGTGGTGAGCGGTTTCGAATGGGACAATGAGCGGATGGTGATGATGGCTCCTGATGAACTCTGGGAGAAATATCTTAAGGTATAATTTTTGAAATATAAAGAGGGAGATATTCGCATCAGTATACACTTCTTACTATACTTACTACTCATTAATGTACGGCTGCAGTCTCACTCACGTGCGAAGAGACTCCGCGGTAAACGGATTGAGAGAATGGATGATCTTGCAACTATCATCGGTTCGGACCAAGCATCGGGACATTTTGTCCAATGCAGTAGGAGTATAGCCGCATCAGCATCATCATCTCGTCTTCAACAAGAACTCAATGATGCATGAAGAGAGCTAGATGATGACCTCAACGATACAATTGACCTGTCAGATGATTTTGTCACAGACTCAACAGGGACCATCCCATTTTCGCTGAACAGTCCTTCGATTGGACAACACGGCTCACGTAGCACTCCCACTCACACAGCTAATTCCAATGCTGCTCAAAGTGGGAGCAAAGGAAGGAAACGATCGCGCCCTCCTCATCCTTATAAAGTACTCAGGGCCTCTCTACAGACCGTTGCCAACTCAATGCTGAAATTTGGCATCGGCAAGTCGGTGAATCGCACTTCTAAAGTACTTGATGTACTAGAAGAGGTCCAGGGCCTGACCAACTCAGAATTTTTTTTAGGTTGGTCAGCTCTTGAGTAAGGACAAGGATCTGGCATCGTTCTTTGTAAGTCTGCGACCTGAGCGTCACATTGACTGGTTGAAGAAAACACTCCATGACCACTTTGGTGATCGAGGTGTCGGATCCATCTGAGGATTTGAAGAAAATGGTTATGTTCTTTTGGTTGTTGGTTGTTGGTATGTAATAACTTTGATATACATGATTTTCTTGGATGATTTGATAATTTGCTTTAATTTTTGGTACCGACACATGGTGGTATATACGAATATGACAATTATGCTATGGCGATAACTTTTATGTAATTAACATCTTTTATATGGTTTCACATGCATCCATTGGTTAGTTTAGTTTCTTAAGACAAATAAGACCATACAATCCGCTTGCTTGGAAGGGTACGTACATACGACTAGATTTTGTTTTCATTTAGTAAGTTTATTTATACTATACGACACTACTCGATAGGAGAATACTGCATGTAAACTTAGTTTGCGAATTTCTATTCCAACACACGAATCTCGTGCCAATTAAGTCCATGTCATTGCAGATGGGAAAAAATAAGTATTACGTCGTCTTGGTGGGACGTAGGCCTGACATATACATATGTTGGGACGACGCTTGGGTGGAGGTGGAGGGGTTTAGTGGAGCGAGACACATCGCATTCAGGAACTGGAAAGAGGCAGTTGCATGCTAGGACGACCACTTCAGCAAGGCATGTGCACCGTTGAGACTTTGCATGACATCTCATGCGGTTCAGGTCGCCGCATTTTCTGATGAGCTGGACATCCGCCATTTTTCATCTTTGTCCATCCGACAGACGATGCAGACGACACAGGCGTCGACGACCATGGTTTCTAGGGCCGTGTCGACTGATGATCTTCCCCCATTAGCCCGATCAGATGGAGAGATATTTTGTGCTCTTCTAGTTGGCGTCGGTATCCTTTTTCTTGCATTCCTTGTGATTTTTAAATTCTAGCCCTACATGGATGACTGTCACTCTGTATATGTCACTTGTTACTTTTTCTCTCTTTTTCCCACACAACTTAGTTTTCTCATGTTTTCATACATCGTTATTTTAGACTGCCATATATTTTTTGGGATCTATCTCTATCACACCACTGCCACATGATGTGGTCCATGCGGATACGTGGACATGTTCCATGCTGATAGTAATATTGATTGAATTCACTAGATATTCCCAATTTCATGAGACATACATCAGTGGGCCCCACACAATTTTATGACCCTTGACAAGCTATATGTATGTCAAGGTAGGCGACAAGACTTGCTACTCCCACTAACACTAGCTAATGGCTGGTGGCCAAAGCTCTGTGGGCCCCACCACAATGTATGAGTTTCATCCTTGACGCTCGTCCTCATTTGCACATCATTATACAATGTGATTTAACAAATTACATATATCCAAAAGTCATGTGGACCACATTACAGGAATGGAAACAGTGTTGATTGAGGGTCGACCTTCGAAAACACCAGTGGGGTCCACATGCAGTTAGTAGTCTTTGATTCTGTTTTATATCTCCACCTGAGCCTGTATGGCATTCATGAACAGATTTGATGTTTTAGTATATGGTAAAATAAAAGGCTTGATGTTATATCTTAATGTGGTGTGGTTCACCTAAGATATATAGCCCTCTAATTTTTGGGACAACGGTGTAAGATATTATGTCAAAGTAGATGAAGGGCATGGATGAAACATTTTCATCATGTAAATACGCAAAGAGCACGGACTCCCCTGCCATGGAGTTGATGGCAGGACACCAATGCAAGGGAACGGATTGGCTACTCCCCCTGACACCAGTTTCAAAACTGGTGGTCGGTGCTCTTTGGAAACCATGATGTATGTGTTTCATCCTCTCCATTCATCCATTTTTACAGATCATTTTATGGCTTGATCCCAAAAATGAGAGGTATATACATTTCAGGTGGACCACATCGCATGAAAACAATATTGATTGGACATCCATCATTAAAATCCTCGTAAGGCCCACTGTACTGTTTATTTGACATCTAATAGGTTGATTAGGTCGTACAGCCCCAGATGAAGGGAAAAAAACAAAAATGAGCTTGATCCAAAACTTTTATGGCCCCAAATTGTTTTTTAAAGGTTGACGCTCATTCAATACTGTTTCCTGTAATGTGGTCCATTTAAGATTGAGATATAACTTATTTTTGTTCTCAGATCATAAAATGATCTGTTAAATTAGATGGATGGCATGGATGAGACACATACATCATGGTGGGTCCTGTAGAGCACCGACCACCAGCCATTGGCTGGTGTCAGGGGGAGTAGCTAATCCGTTTCCCCAATGCAATCCGTCCATTGGCGGGAGACGGTTATAACCGTCCTTTGCAAGTAACATTAGCTGCTGTAGATGAATCCCATGGATGGCAAGCAATCCCATGCCCGTCCAAACACAATCACTCCATGCATTCGCGATGGTCGTCCGCCCGTCCAAACACGCCATAGCCGAGCCGCTGGATACAACAATCCAGCGGGATTGCATGTAATCCACTAACACTGTCTTGAAAGGCATGCAATCCACCCTAATACAAACCACTTCCATCCAGGTCACCCGTCCAAACACGTGTGTCCCACTTGGTTAAGGGGTCAGAAGCATCCAAATTTCAGGTGGGCCCTAGCAAGTATTTATATATGTTTTAGGCATGTTTCTACGTGATTGTGATTTTGGACGTGTTGGGCCACCTGAGTGTATGACCGACTTTTGGAGAAATCCCATTTTTAAAGGGACCCATTAAATGTACAGTGTAAATGTTGGACATACATCAAGATAGGACTATTCGCATGTCCCAACAAATCTTCGTATATACCAGGCAATTCCACCTAGAGCACACGTAACTCACAATGAATGGCTTTCACAAGAATTGGCATTGGGATGAACACAGTAAATATCAGATGGTGTACCACTTTCTTACCGTTCCTATCTTGCATGCCTTTAATTAGATGGCTATGATCATCCGGAAGTGGCAATATTCGGGCCATCTGCAATTCATTTCGAACGCCTTCCATCCAAGGGTCGGCTGTCATCGCAGCACCTAATTTTTGAAATCTAAACGTTGGATGGTTCATATAGACGCGAAAATCTCGATGCGACGTAACCGACCGCTTTCCAAGCGAAACGAACCAAAGGACATTAATTAAAGGCAAATGTGATTCTTTTGTCCTTTCTTTCTCTGCAATCCTCTTTCTACCTTCTTCGCGAACCCACCCCAAATCACAAAGACGAAAGAAATAAATTTTTTAAAAAAGTACGGACACCTTCTATAGGAATACGTGCTGTTCTGTCTCAAGCATCTCCTTTCTCTTTCCTTCAATCTCAAATAGCCTCTGTCGTCTGATCCCGAAAGAGAAGAAAAAGGAAAGGGGAAGAGAGCGTTTGGAAAGGAGGAGAGATTATGCGAAGCTTTTCTCAGGTTCGGCGTTGTCGAAGCTGCACCCCTTTGGCATCCGTCAACAGGGACGGCGATGATGATGATAATGATATCCTCGCCCGTCGCCAATATCATAATCGCCGTAGTTTCTCCTACCATAAGCTCCCTCAGCAGCTCCTCAAGCTCTCTGTCCTCAAATTGGACGGTTCTTGCTTCGGTGATGTCCTTTCCACTTCCTCCTTTCATCTCTATCTAATCCCATGCTCTATTTCCTTTTCTTTTTTAAGCATGGATTGTTTTCACCTTTTCCAGAGGTTCAGATTTCGAGGACAGCCTCGGTTTTGCAACTTAAGCAAGCGGTTGAGGAGGTTTTTAGACAGTCACCCAAGGAGGGCGAAGACCAGATTTCTTGGTATGGTGATTGCTACATCATTTTTCTTGGTTCTGCTTACAAGCTGTGTTATGATGATTTTTCGGACATGCTCATCTTACACAATGGACCGATGATTATTTCAACAGCACATCACTTCAATTCGAACAGTTTGTAAATTTGGTGAGCATGAATCTCCCACCATTTGAAGATGGTGGAATTTAGGAAGCATTTCAAAAAAATGTTAATTTCAAAAGACTGCATTTCGAAATGCATGTCACTATTCTCATTCACCAATATGGGATGGTGGGGGATATGTGAGCGCCTACCCTCAGTGCATACAGTGCCCACACAAACCTTTCGCATATTTTAATTCCATTTCCTTAATAGAAAAGGGAAAAAAAAATCAATTGTTGCATTGCTTCAGTTTGGTAAAATGCCAAACAGAACTGGATTTGAAATAACTGGTTGAATCTTCTTAAAAGTGCTGCTTTTACTATGAAATTTGCAGTACTCTTTTGAAAGCCTTTTGGCTTCACAAGCATACGCATCTGATAATTATTTTGGACAAGCTCTGGTTTTGTAGTAGAACAAGGGATGGCCAAATTAGATGCTTTGTAGGTGCCATGGGTGGAAATAATGGGAATCGTTGTGCACAGTTGATGAAACATGCAAATACATGGGGTTGCATACATGCATTTCTATCATTAGGAACTGTGAGGACCAACTAGATCGGTTGTTCTTTATTATTATTATTATTTTTTTCCATTTTGCATGGGCAAACTCCATCTATGATGCTCATATCCTTCAAAGCGGCTGGATTACCTGACCTAGGTACTGAAATACCTGGATAAGAAAAGGGATGTTGCTTAGATGTATCATTTTTTTATTAATTATCATTTTTCTCCCCAGAGACTTGAACTAAAGACCTATGAGTTATTTAAAATCTAGAGTGATACTTTTTTAGTGCACAATTAACAACCATATTGTCAAGGGAATGCTTTTAATTTGATTTTGCACCTAATCCATTATCAAGCCTCGTTGTTCCAACTTTTTTGAGGATTTAGTGTTTAGAGGATCCCCCTTGCCCAATCCCCCTATGCATTTCAATGCACATATGAATACAACAAATTGCTAGTGTTTCTTCGATAATCCTTCACTAAGCCACTATGCTTTTTCTCTTCAAAAAGTCAAAGATGCCCCTAGCTACAACATTTCAAAGACATGGCATTGTATGCTTGACTTCTAGTTATTGTTTCTAATCCTTCTAATTGTTGGTCTTTGCATTATGCTTCGTATTTTTTGTCTTGTTTGTTAGAGGAAATAATTAAAATGGCATTCACTTCTATTGAAATATTTTACTAACTTTGACTAACATCTTCCATCCATTATGCATGGGTAGTTTGGTCTTTTTTCACATCCATTCTTGTAATTTGTGGAAGTTTGGTCTGAGAAGGGGCCAATTTGTCATTTTATAAGTCTTTTGAGGACTAGAGAAGAAGTATATAGACATTTGTACGCCCATGAAGTTCTCAAGAAAATCCATTATAATGAATTGTAAATGCTTTGGAACATCCCTAAAAGCTGCCAAAGGTCTATATAATATATAAGTGGAGAGTGTTGTTTCGATTGTGCGTGACACAACCGAAGTTTCCAAGCTTTTTCATGAATGGCTCAATTTTATTAAAGAAGATAGTAAAAGATACAACATCCATAATACAACTATAGGACTGAAATGCTAAAACCAACAAAGCTAACACAGACCAAATGGAACCCTACCTACTGCTACTCTTCTTTCTCTAATTCAATGATCAAAAGCTCCCTTAGGTGCACACCATCCTTAGCTACACAATCTGCTTTAGAGTTCACAGACTAATGTGTGAGGGAAAAAGAGGCAACAATTGCATCGACAAATCAAGTGCTTCCTCCATTTCATTAGTGAGTCTCCATAGAGGATACTCGTAGTTCCCCCATGAATTCCCTCCAAATCATCACAAGTAACAACAATGTCATCAAAATAAACAATGGCAATTGTGATCCCAATGCTTCGTCGGATAAATTGGGAGTGATTTGCACAACTACAAGTATTCCTGAACTTTAACATGGATGCACTGAATCGTTCAGACCAACCAATAGAGGAATGGAACCCAGGAGGAAGTATCATTCATACTTCTTCCCTTTAAATCACCATGGAGAAATCCATTTTTGACATCAAGTTGATGAAGTGGCCATGAGTTGTATCTCTCTCTCTCTCAAAAAAAAAAAAGAAAAAAAGTGGCCATGAGTTGTTAGCAATGAGAGAAAGAAGAACACAAACAATGTTTTTGGCTTTGCAACTAGAGCAAATGTTTCATGAAAATTAACTCCCTAGGTTTAAGTAAACCGCTTCATTACTAATTGAGCTTTATATCTCTCTATTTCACCATTAGGTTTATACTTCAAGGTAAAGACCCATTTACACCCTGACCTCTTATGTCTTATTATTATTATTATTATTATTATTGTTATTATTATTATTTTTCAAGAGCTTGCATTTCATCAAGAATAGCTTCTCTCCACTTGGAATGAGATAAGGCCTAACTAACTCATGAAGGAAATATAATAGAAGAAATAGAAGACGTGAAGGCCTTATATGAAGGAGTGAGAGATTTGTCGAAAGTGTAATTGGAAATTGTGTGAGATGTACAAGTTTGTTTTCCTCTGTGCAAAGCAATAAGAAGATCATTTTTGGAAGGAGTGGCATTAGGAATCTGAGAGCTCATACTTGGCTCTAGAACATCATATTGAAGGTGATCATGAAGCAATGTCCTTTCCCTTTCTTTTCTATGAACATATGTCTGTGTACTTTCAGTATACCTTGATAGAACAACAATTGGAGAAGAAGCCGGAAGGAGGGACTAAGACTCGGTGGTACATTAACTGGATAAGAAGGGGATTGATTCACTAACAAATGTGATGCAGGACCGATGCATGAACCAATTAACTTGTGAGACCAAGTAGCTCAATTAAGATATTTAACAAAAAAAAAAAAAAAAAAAAAAAAAAAAAAAAACACATCGCTATAATCATCACAAATATCATGAAAAAATAGAAAAAGTATCATGCATAATTCTAGCCTAAGCTACCAACATCATAACACAAGATCGTTAAATAAAAAGAAACTAGGATCTAATGGATGTAGGGACATCCAATTATCATAGGGTATAGTCTATTTCAAAATAGGAAACTTAATACAACCTAGGGTGAAAATTAGGGTTTGAGTAATTTGGGAAAGTAGAAAAATTAGGAATTTTCGATTTAGGGTTAGGGTTTCTGGGATGGAAGAAAGGGGTTTTGATAATGATGATGGTAAACCAAAAGGGGTAGGTGGGATTCACATGTGTGGTCGTTCGGTCACACGTGTGGCGTGGGATGATGGGTTTAGGTTGGTTAAGGTTTGGATTGTGGATGGGTATGGGAAGGTTGGGTTTGGGAGAAGACGAAGATCTAGGATGTGGAGAATGAAGAACCTGAAGAAACTACCTGGATAAGGGAGAAAAGAGATGGCGGTGTGGGGATAGATGGAGACCTCACACATTCGTTGATGAAGATTAGCCTCTCACCAATATTCCTTCCAAATTGCATGGAAGTATCTTCAAATCGCATGAAGATGGAAGAATAAAGCAAGAGCTTCTCTCTCTCCCTCTCTCTCTCTCTCTCTCTCTCTCTCTTTTTGTTTATTTATTTATTATTATATATATATATATTTTAAAATCACAAAATTCAATGGGAGAGAGGTCACACACCCTCCCTCTTTTTATAGATTCAAGAAGTTTAAAAAATTACAATAATCCCCGTCTTGTGAATCTTAACGAAAATAGCCCTAGTCTAAATAAAATTAACCAAAACACTCATAATGTGTTCAAATATAAAATAATAAAAAAATTAAATCCTAAAAGATGATAAAGGCTAAAACTGATGTGGACAATCAATGCTCAATGGCCTGATCATGTAATTATGTGATCCAATGGCCCGATTGTCGTGTCCCTCCGATCCAACGGTCTGGATCACTCCATAAAGCAGCCCATGTGCATCTTCCCAGTGCGCAGTCTTCCAGATGCTCGCACATGCACATGAGGTCTTCAGCACGATCACGGGTACTCGCCTAGCCACAGGGAAATTGGTGTGGCCCGCCTCCTTTTCTGATACGTATGTAAGGGTGTACGTGATGTGATGTCCTCATCAAAATGTATCAAGAAAAAGAATAGGAAGAGGACCAGTGTGAGTGATGGAAGACTCCCCCTAAATTGTAGACTTGCTTCTTGCGGTGAGTAAAATGGAACGTTCTCAAAGAAAGTACTGTTCATTGAAATAAATTATTTACCGTGCCAAATGGGAAGAAAGCATTTATATCTCTTGAGACATCTTGTTTCTGGCTGAAGCAGCATTGTGTGATCAGTCTCTTCTTCGTGTGGCCCAAATTTGTTATCGCAAGGCCTATGTTCGTTGTATCACCAATTCACCATCAACTGTGATTGTTGTACTAGTGACACCGTTGCCATTACTGCTGCCATTGCTGGTGTGCCCGGCCAATTTTAAAACACTAGAAGACACTGCTGTGGTGATTTCTTCCATAAATCACTGCTTCATCACCATCTTTCCATCTGAAGATCGAGATCAGTGCTGTTACATCACACCTATGATCGCGTTGATCTCGTCAATTTGTTTGTGATAACCATCGTTAAATGATCATGAACACATCTATTTTCAACGTTATCAGTGTTCGTGGCTGCTCCATTTGCCGTTTATTGATTGCTGCCAAATCTGGCCCACACGTAATCGTGATTGCTACACCCATTTGAAGAGATCATGATCATTGGACTCATCTGGCATACACGTCCTGTGATCGCTGATCTGTCCTGATCTCTTTTTGTCCCATGATCGCTGATCGCTGGACTCATCTAACCTCTTTCGTGGAGTCCACATCGGAGTGTGGAGTTCAACACCTCATCTGAACGCTGGACTCATCTAGCCACATCATTAATTGTATTTGTCCAACCACTCGTATGATTGGACCCATCTGCTTCTTGATTGTATTCACTGGACACATCATTGGACTCATCTGGCCCACTTGTCTGACGTGTCATGGTCACTGCCCAACAATGATATGATCGCTGATTGCTGCTGACATTAGTTGTTCTGTACTGGTGGGCATTGTTTGCTGCAACTACACTATCATCATTCATGCATGGAGTTCTGCGATCTGCACCGTCATCTCTTGGTGTTTGCTCGATCGACATTGGATCCATTAGATTGTGGCTATGCATGGGTGTTGTTCTCTGCAACTACATGATCATCATTCGTGCATGGAGATTTGCGGTCCGCACCATCATCTCTTTGTGTTTGCTCATTTAGTGGCCCACATTCGATCTATGTCAGATCCATTACATCTCCATTGTGTTGATGGTATACGTTGATCTCCTCCTTTAAGGTTTCTAATTGTTGTTGGGGTGGCCCATCGTGACCAGCAGGATAGCTGGAACTGAGTCTGATCATCTGCTGCCATTTCTGATCATATTGACTATCAAGATCAACTGTGATCGGGGGGTGGTTGTTTCTGATCGCATTGTTTAACTGCCATTTGTCCACCGCTGCTATTCATTGGTTGGTTTGCTGGTTAGGTCATTGATTTGATCCCACACAACAACCAATGTGCATGTTATTTGGTGATGATTATTGGTGCTAAGATATTTCACATTGTACTGATGTGGTATCTGTCAATTCGACACTAGACCTTTAGTGGAATTTCCTAATTGCTATTGTGATCAAGGACCGTGGTACAGTTTACATTTGCTGATTGCACATGGTGGCTTCGTTGTTACTGCATCTGCATGGACAATTTACATTTATGTTTGAAACACGGACAGATTCTACAACAATCTCTTGCACCGATCTCGAGAAACTTCTACATAAAAACACCCCGTGAAACTCTCTTTCTACCCCCACTAGCTGCATTCTCTAGTTTATCACCTCAGGTGATTGACTCTGAGCCACTAACCATATGACAGGCAATAAATCTCAGTTTTCTTCTGTTAACACCTACCTTTCTTGCCCACCTCTGTCTCTTGCCAATGGTTCATTATCTCCTGCTCTTGGTAAAGGAGCTGTCTTGCCTAGTACAGATATAGCTGCCTTTTGGGCATTATGTACCAAAATTTCATCTAAATCTCTTGTTTGTCAGCCAGATAACCAAAACAATGAACTGCTCAATCACCTTTTATCATTGGCATTGTGTTTTTCACGATCTCAAAACAAAGGCGATAATTGGTGGGGGGCGTGAACTACATGGTCTTTACTACTTTGAACCAAGGGATGTTGGAATAGCTCTCAGTGCTCGCAACGGCAAGAATATATCACCTCTATAATGGCACGCCTGGTTTGGTCATCCCTTGCTTGAATCTCTTAAGAAACTTGTCCCCTTATTGTCAAGAGAAGACTCAATTAATTGTGAAGCATGTCAGTTAGCAAGGCATGTAGATCTACTTATTTTCCGAGGACTATCAATCATAGTCATTCTCCGTTCTCATTAGTTCACTCTGATGTTTGGGGGTCCATTCGGATATCCAACATGCATAAATTTCAGTACTTTATTACCTTTCTTGGTGACTTCTCTCGCATGACCTGGGTATTTCTAATGCATGATCATTCTAAGGTATTTGATATGTTTAAGTTATTCCATTCCAAAGTCAAAAAATCAATTCCAGACTGAAATCAAATGTCTTCATTCTAACAATGTTTTGGAATATATGTCACACAACTTTAGTGCTTACCTCACAACTGCTAACATTACACATCAGACTTTATGTTCCTACACACACCAACAAAACAGGGTTACGAAACAGAAGAACAGACACTTTCTTGGGGTAGCAAGATCTCTCCTAAACTACATGGATGTTCCCAAACGGTTTTGGAGTGATGCTTTTCTTACAGCATGCCATTTGCTAAACCAACAACCATCATCTATTCTTCATGGACAAACACCATTTTCTATTCCGTTTCCTGATGGTGTTTCATTCCCTTTGGCAGCCCATGTCTTTGGATGCACAGTGTATGTCTAGAAAAATGACCCACAATCCAATAAACTTTATAACCGTGCTACCAAGTGCGTTTTTCTAAGGTATTCTCACACACAAAAGGGGTACGCATGCTTTGATCTTCAAACCAGTCATGTATATACTAGTGTTAATGTTACATTCTTTAAAGAAATTCCTTATTTCTCTTCGTCTTCCTATGAGGGGGAGGCTCGTTATGAGCTTCATCATGTTACCCCTTAACCTCTGGATACACCTCTTCCGTATAATCTAATTCGGCTCCACCATCCAAGGTGCTAGAGATGAGTCATGTTCTTTATACTTACCACCTTCACCTTTCGTTGAGGATCCTACATGTGCCACCACTCCAGAAATTCTTAGGAACATTCATGATTCATGTGAATTAAGAGAGCACAAGTTACCTCAAGGAGACGATGATTTTTCTGTTCTACAACCCCGTTTTGTTGTGGGTGTGTACGTATATAATGTCTAATGTAAGGTTTTCCTATTTTATTTATTTATTTTTTATTTTTTAAACTGACTAAAAGCTTGGGGCATGTACTCCTTGAGCAATGGAACTCGCATTCATTTCTGGTCCGATGTATGACTTGGTGATGTGGTGCTCCAAGAGGCCTTCCCTAGATTAGTCCTCGTTACTACTGACCATTCCATTATGGTTGACAAATGTTTTTCTATTGTCAATGGTGCGGTGGTTTGGAATCTCCCTTGCCGGAGGAACCTGTACGATATCGAGGCGTGCGTGCTTTTAAATCTTCTAAAGTGATTAAGCTAGCAATCCCTTCTCCTCTGCAAGTTGACTCACCACTCTTCTGGGATATTTACCGTGCAGTTTTTTTTTTTTTCTCCTGGTCTTCATCTTGCAGAGAGAGTTTCCGGTCAATCTCATCCTTTCAAACATTGGTCCTATGGGGATCCTCCTAGAGTGGTAGTCTTTGTCTGGTTGGTGGGAAGGAAGAGAGTCCTAACGATTGATAATCTCCAACGGAGATCCCTCATCCTTCCTAACATTTGTTTGATGTGAGTGAATCGGAGTCTATTGATCACTTGTTTATCCATTGTCTCTTCACTCGAGGGTGTGGGACTACTTTGTGGCAGTGAAGATGTCTTGGGTTATGCCGAAGTCAGTAAAGGATCTCCTTTGGATGTGGCATGGGGGAGGATTGGGCAAAGATGGTAAAGAAACATGGAGGCTCCTTATCATGTCCATATTTTGGGCCATTTGGAAGGAGTGGAAGGATAGATGCTTCTCCAATAAGAGTAGCTCGGTGAATGAGGTTGTGTTTTGGGTCAATTGGCTTATGACGGAATGGGCCCCCCATGTATAGGCAATTAATGATGTGGCTTTTTCATCTTATATATATATATATATATATATATATATATATATGTATGTATGTGTACACGTTTTCCCCTTTGTATTTAAACAAAAAACACAAACACTTCTGAATTAAACTGATTTTACACTTTTATATGGAAAGTCTTAAAAATAGAAAATAATTCAGGTCTATCTTCATTAAATAATGCCATGTCATTATCGAACAATTATCAATAAATGTAACAAAACACTTGAACCCGGACCTACTAGAGATTTTAATTGAACCTCAAACATTTGAATAAACTAAAGGAAAATGAATTAAACGACGCTTCTCAACATATGATGGAAAAGTAGCATTGTAATGCTTACTCAACTTACACATGTCACACTCTAGACATGACATCGACGACAAGGGATGAATGACACCCTAAGAATCTTTAATGAAGGATGACTGAGGTGATAGTGCCACTGATAAGCTAAGATGTATTTTTATGCTATTGCACCCACAACGTCACGATCAAGATAGTACAGTCCGTCATGCTCATTTCCTCCATCAATCATCTTTTTCATCCTAGGAAACACAATATGAATGATCGAAAGTAATGCAACGATTAAAATATTTGGTAAGTTCACCAATAGACAGAAGACTTAAAAGGAAATTTTGGAGCAAATAAAACAGAGAATAATGAAAGAGGGACTTGTATAAATAGTACCCATTCCACATACTTTGGATTGGGTACCATCCTCTAGAGTAACAAAAGGGCCTGTTAATGAGCTATTAATAAACGAAAATACATAAGGCTAACCTATCATCTGATTAACTCTCCAGAGTTGATTACATATGGAGTCTGAAACTTGGATCATAAACAAACTAAGCCCAAGGTCACGAAAGTAGCCGTAAGGGTGCAAGTAGATGTAGTAGTAGGAATAAATTGATTGTATTGATTGTTGAATGACTTGAAATATTGATGCGGACATCAGATCATTTAAAGTATATCAACGCAGGAGGTGTGTGTTACCTATGTCAATGTGGTTAGATGACGGGTATAGGTTGGGTCTCTAGAGGTTGAAGATTTTACACGTGTTCGTGATGTGTGTAAGTTGCTTGGAAGAAGTATTTGGACCGTTGGATTGCGAGGATGTTTTGATCGAACCGTTGGATTGTCGCAACCCACCTTCATTGCAATATCATCGGGGCTTATTGGGCATCTTGGATTTGAGTTTATTTTATGCGCATTTTATTTATTTGAGTTTTGAGACAGGGCGCGCACAATTTTTTTGTGCGATTTTTTTTTTTTTTTTTTTTTTTTTTTTTTTTTTTTTTTCATTTTCATTATTTTGTCATTTAATGTAATTTTGAATTTATAAGGGTTTTTGGCCCTAAACCACAAAGGTAATGCTATGTTATGTTTGTGAAAAAGAGAGCTTTTGCTTCTTCAAGGCCGAATGATTCCATCTTCGACTACTAGTGATTGGAAGAGGGCGTGATGCCTAGGGAAGTGATTTCTCATTCTCTCATTCACTCTCCTTCTTTCTTTTCTCAAGGTATTCTCTTATTTAAACCTCTTTTCTTCAATTTCTTCCAAATTCTCTAGATCTAGAAGCCGATCCCTTTTCTTTTCAATTCAAATCATTAGATTGTAGAAGATCTTGATCCCCACATGCATATTTTGATCTTCTTCAAATCCCATCACCTAAGTCCTTAGATTTGAACTATAATCAAAGAGCCATCTATTTTTTCTGAAATTTTCAGATTTTCCAATCCAAAAAATTCATATTTCCTGGATTACAAAATCCACTTGGATCGTTGGACGGACCCATTGTGAGACAAAAGTCCTATTTTTCACCGAATCCGACTAAATTCAAATTTTAAGGTTCAATAAAATGTGTTTGTGATGGATGGCCATGATCATTGCTGAATTTTCCTTAGTTCCTTCTTATTTCATGATGTATAATGCTGAATTTTTATCGTTAATGCTTGCATAAATCTGCCCCTTTTAAATTTTGCATTCATTTAGGGTTGGATTAGGCCGTCCTACACCAATTTTTGGTATCAGATACTAGGATCTTGCATTGGGTCGTCTTAGATCAAGTTATTAAGGGTCTAGATTTTTTTTTTTTTCTTTCTTTCTAGGATTTCATGCATAACATATAGATATAGATTTGAAATTTTCAGATTTGCATCATATTTAGAGTGTAGATCTGAAATTTTCATATTTGCATTATATTAAGAGTCTATATCTGAAAATTTCCACATTTGCATCATTCTAGAGGTTAAGATCTTCAGTGTCCATAATCTTGAGTCAAAACAGTCTCCTGGAGTCGTGTTTTAGGAAACCTAAGTTGAGTCTTATAGTGTATGCCCACTCGGACTGGTAGAGGGTTTGGTTTACACTCGATCTTGAACATGGAGCAGTTGACTTAGATGATGAACACAATCAACCAACGTTTGGCCGCCATTGGGACGCAATTTAGGAACATGAATACTCATATGGATTAGATAGAAGCGTCCCTAAGAGAAATCTCCGACATTGGAGGGGATGATCAGTCTCAAGTAGGGGGAGTAGTTGAGGAACGGGTAGGAAATCATGGTAGAGGTCGTGGAGCACGTGGCCGAGGGGTAGGTTGTGGGGGGGCGCAAAATCTGCAGCTCGCAGTTGAGTATCAAGACCATTATGTTGCCGATGAGAGGATCTTAAAGAGCGTCAAAGTCCAGGCTCATAGTTTTGATGGGCGCCTTGATCCTAAGGCATTCCTTGATTGGTTAGCGGACATGGACCATTATTTCAAATGACATGAGATGTCTGAGAACCAACAAGTGCAGTTTGCAAAGATGAAGCTTGTGGGTCAAACTAAATTGTTTTGGACAATACAGAGCGTAGGATCGAGAGATCAGGAGGTGTCCCAGTTGCGTATTGGGCAAAGATGGAGCTATTAAAGGAAAAATCTCTCTCTCTCTCTCTCTCTCTCTCTCTTATTGTCAAAAACTCCTAGATCAGCGACAAGCATTACGCCAAGGATATGCACCGTGGGCTTTATAACCCTTGTAGTGGGTGACTTGGATCAGGCATACCAGTTATACAGGAGTTAGAGCATTACCTAAAGTCTCCTGTCACGAGACGCTTTGAATCCTGAGACTAATGTTAGATGTGGTTTTTAGGGAACCAAACCTAACTTTAGAAGTCAGCCTAGGGCGCAAGCAAGTGCACCTCTTAAGCCTAAGGATGATAAGGGCAAAGGTGTCCTTAGTGCAAATCTTGGCAATGGTAATCACTTGAGATGTTATGAGTGCGAAGGTACATGTCATTTCACATACCAATGCATGGAAAAGACTCACGGGAAAGCCTTAGTCATAGGTGAGTCAAATAAAAATGCGGATGACACGGGTGATTATGAAGTTGAGGAATATCGCCCAAAAATAGATGTTAGTGATTATGAAAAAGAAGAACTAGAGGCCGCACCACTAGCCGTAGTTAGATGTGCTTTAGCGCAGGCCAAGGAGAGTGATGATTGGCGTAGAATCACAATTTTGTACACATTTATCAAGAGCGGTGACAAAAATTTCAAAGTCATTGTAGATGGTGGTAGTTGCACCAACGTGGTCTCTTGCTGGCACAGTCACTCGTTTGGGTTTGAAGCTCGTCCCATACCCTTAACCCTACAAGGTTTCTTGAGTTGACATGTCTTCTATGCTCCTGTCCCAGCAGTGTTTAGTCCCCAATCCAGATCGGTTCATAGAAAAGACATGTTGTGGTGTGATGTTTTGCCTATGATGTAGGCCACATCATTCTAGGGAGGCCATGGTTGTACGATAAAAATATCACGATTTTTTGTCGCTCAAATGTGTGTATATTCACACATGAGGGAAAGAAAATCAAGATTAATCCGTTGCCACCTAAGAGCCCCATGGACAACGCTAGGGATGTGAAAACGAGTGAGTTAAGGAAAGGAGAGGAAATCCAATCTGAAGTTTCTGCATATCATAAATACAAAAGAATTTGAGAAAGAGACTGGGGAGGATTCAACGGTGTACGCCCTAATGGCTAGAGAAGTTACACCCGTGGTTCATGTAGAGTTACCCCCTGAGGTGACCCCAGTTCTAGAGGAGTACAGTGATGTATTCCTCGAGGATTTACTGGATGAGCTTCCACCTATGCAGGACATCCAGCATGCCGTTGACTCGTCTCGGGATCTACTTTTTGGAACCTTTCTCATTACAGGTTAAACCCTGTAGAGCATGTAGAGTTGAAGAGGCAGATAGATGAGCTCATGCGAAAGGGTTTCATCCAGGAGAGCATGAGTCTGTGTGTCGTACCAGTGCTATTAACGCTTAAGAAAGATGGTACGTGGTGGATGTGTGTGGACCGTAGGGCCATTAATAAGATCATGGTCAAGTATCGGTTTCCGATATCGAGGCTTGATGATATGTTAGATATGATGGCTAGGTCCACCATTTGTTCCAAGATAGAACTCAAGAGCGGGTATCGAGCAGGAGATGGAATCGATCCTCGATGAACATCGACTCCCGTGACGAAAGTTGCCCTATGTCTACTGCAAACCTGGCGTCCAGAATTTAGCTAATTCAGGCTTTTTCCACAAAGTTATACCAAGAGGAAGTCTCATCGAAACAAAAGTCTCGGGCAAAATGGATCAAGGAAGGGGACATGAACACGAGATATTTCCACCAACTCGCTTCTTTCCAAGCTAAGGTTAACCGCATCAGCTGCATGACGATAGATGGGAATTGGACAGATGACAGAGCAATGATTTGCTCTTTGCGGTCTCTTTTTTTCAAAATCTCCTTCAGAAAGAGTCTTGGGCCAGACCCCGATTGGACAATCTGCATTTCAAAAGCATATCTGAAGAAGAGGGTAGATTGTTGGAGTCCCGGTTCTCCAAGGAGGAAGTCTTCACTGCGGTGAAGGAGCTCGTTGGTGACAAATCCCCTGGCCCGGATGGTTTCCCCATCATCTTTTTTCAGGAATTTTGGATCCTTCTTCAGGAGGATATTATGGCCTTCTTTAATGAATTCTTTGACAGAGGCAGACTATCTAAAAATATAGGGGCCACCTTTATCGCTTTAATTCCGAAGCGACCGGGTGTCGCAGAGTTTAAGGACTTCAGACCCATCAGTCTTATAGGCAGCTTGTATAAAATTCTGGCTAAGGTGCTCGCCATCAGGTTGAAGAAAGTCATGGCCTCTATCATCAGCCCTAATCAATGCGCTTTCATTCCAGGAAGACAGATAATAGATGCAGCCCTGATCGCGAATGAATGTCTTCATACGTGCTCCCAGTCCAAGAAGAAGTATATCTTCTGCAACCTGGATATGGAGAAGGCGTATGATCATGTTGATTAGGCCTTCCTCCTCTATATGTTAAAAAGGATGGGCTTCGGTGATCTATGGTGTAAATGGATAGAGGAATGTATCAGCTCCGCCTACTTCTCCGTCATGTTAAACGGTTCTCCGAAAGGATTTTTCAAAAGCTCTCGAGGCCTTCGACAAGGAGACCCCCAATCTCCCTTCCTCTTTCTCATCATCGGAGAAGCGCTATCTTCTATGATCCTCAAAGCCCAGTCAAAAGGATTATTCAAAGGAATCCAAATGAATGGAGAATCTGACCCGATATCCCATGTCCAATTTGCTGATGATATTTTAATTTTCTCGGAAGCCACTCCAACGTCAGTTGCCAATTTGCGTACGGTGATAAGATGTTTCGAAGCTGTTGCAGGAATGAAGGTCAATTTATCCAAGCGAAAATCTATGGGGTTAATGTTCATGATCTTGAGCTCGAAGCTCTTGCCGAGCTTATGGGTTGCACTCTCAGATCCCTCCCAGCTGTTTTTGTCAGCCTACCTTTATGCATCGGGTCTCCCAACAATCAGCAATGGGAGGGTGTTCTTCAGAGATTTCGACATCGCTTAGCCGGGTGGAAGTGTCGATTTCTATCCATTGGTGGGAGACACATTAATTAAAGCCGCCCTGTCTAATCCCCCAACCTATTTCATGTCTCTTTTTCGGTGTCCAGCGACGGTCCTTAAATCTATCGACAAGATCAGACGCAACTTCCTTTGGAGCGGTACGGAAGAAAGAAAGAGGTACAATCTGATGAACTGGGGAGACGTCTGCAAACACGTTGAAGAAGGGGGAGCGGGGATAAAGGATCTCAAGCTAATGAACCGGGCCCTGCTCGGTAAATGGATTTGGAGACTCGGTTATGAAAAGGACAGTCTTTGGAACACTATTATTAAAGGTAAATACGGGAATCGAAAGATGGTTGGTGGACGGCCGACTCTTCCCTTCACAAGGCCTCGCCAATATGGAGAGATATTAGCCGCCTGAAAGAGGTCGTCATCCGGTTGATTAGCTTCGATGTGGGCAGAGGGGATAGAATACGATTTTGGCACGACAAGTGGGTAGGGGACATGCCTCTCAAAGATAAATTTCCTTCAATCTTCCGGGTGGTAAGCAAGAAGAACAATGTCATAGCTGGAAATTACTCTTGGGGTGCTGACAGTGTCATTTGGAATATTGAATGTAGAAGGCATCTTTACGATTGGGAAACAGACCACTATGTCAATTTGATGCAGCTCATCCAATCCGTCCCTCTTAATCAATTTCGCAACGACAATATCAAGTGGAATCAGGACAAATCCTCAGTTTTTACGGTCAGGTCTTTCTACAAATTCCTATCAGCAAACAACGGCTCAGGTCACCATCCTCATTTCATTTGGAAGTACGCGGCTCCCCCCAAGCTTCAGGTTTTTGGGTGGCTGGTAAGGCACAACAGAATTCTCACCCTGGACAACCTTAGGAGAAAAGGTATGATCCTGCCGAACGTGTGCTTAGGATGCATGGCTGCGGAAGAATCGGTGAACCACTTGTTAATCCACTGCCCTTTCGCCAGTGCTATCTGGTTGTCCCTCCTTTCCTGCTTTAAAGTTGGTGTTTTCCTATGGACGTGGACAAGCTTCTTAAAGCTTGGCATGGGGTCAGAATAGGCAAATCCAAATCCAGAATTTGGCGTTTAGGCATCCTGGCGGTTTGGTGCGCAATTTGGTTAGAAAGGAATAGAAGATGTTTTAAGAATGAAGCGAAGCCAGCCCATGTTGTCTCCTCTTTTGTCAAATGCTTCATCGCTGAATGGGTGTCCGCTAGGGAGGGGACTAATCTAGATCTTTCTTTTTTTCTTTCTTAAGGGTCTGCCGTCTCAGCAACCCCTTTTCCCCCTTTTCTTGTCGTTTTTCCTCCTTTTTTGCTAATACAAGTTACCTTTAAAAAAAGAAAGAAAAAAAAGAGCGGGTATCACCAAATACGCATACGCCTAGGAGATGAGTGGAACACCTTCAAAACGAATGATGGGTTGTACGAATGGTTGGTCATGCCCTTTGGCTTGATTAATGCACCTAATACTTTTATATGTGTGATGACCCAGGTTTTGAGACCGTTCATGGGGAAGTTCTTGGTGGTTTATTTTGAGGACATGTGCATATATAGTACCACTAAAGAGCTGCATTTCAACCACTTGAGGTAGGTCTGTAGTGTCCTTAGGCCGGAGAGGTTATGTGCGAACCTTAAGAAATGTTCGTTCATGTCTGATAGGGTTGCCTTCTTAGGGTTCATAGTGTCGTCTGTAGGGATGCGAGCAGATCCAGAAAAGTCAAGGCCATAGTTGACTAGCTCGAACCACGGAACATACATGATGTGAGAAGCTTTCATGGCTTAACCACATTTTATCGTCGGTTCATTCAAAGATTTAACACTGTTATGGCTCCCATTAATGATTGCATTAAAAAGGGGGAGTTCATATGGTCTAAGGCTGCAACCAAGGTGTTCAAAGATATTAAGGGCAAGATGATAGAGGCTCCAATCACGTGTCTTCCAGATTTTTCTAAAGTCTTTGAAGTAGTGTGTGATGCTTCAGGCATAAGTATATGAGTACTAAGCCAAGAGGGTCATCCAGTTGCCTATTTCAATGAGAAACTAAATGAGGCGAAACAAATGTATTCCACCCATGACAAATAATTTTATGCGGTAGTGCAGTCGCTACGTTATTGGCGTCATTATCTTCTATTGCAAGAATTTATCTTGTTTTATGATCATGAGGCTATGGGTAGCGTTTCTTCAGGAACATTCATTTGTTCGGAAACATAAAGTTGATCAAGAACAAACCAGTCGATGCCCTTGGTAGGACAATGACATTGCTCAACTCTTCAAGTGTAAAGTTGTTAGGTTTGAGCAATTGAAAGACGAGTATCCCATGTGTCCAGATTTTGGGGGAACATACGTGTCACTCTTAGGTGACTAGCACAGTTCGGGTGAGTTACAAGGTGTTCCAAATCGGTTACGTATCGGCTGTAACAGCCGATACGTAACGGTAACGGCCTAGGCCGTTACGTGATACATGTATGAATCGGTGTGGGTCAGAAAAAGAGATGAGTAACGACCGTTACGGGCCCCTTAACTGCCATTACAGGGTGTAACGTCCGTTACCCCGTAACGTTCCAAAGAAAAAGGGGGTCTTCTTCAAGGAAAAAAAGAAAAAGAAAAAGAAAAAGAAAAAGAGGAGAAGAGGAGGAGATAAAGGTCGAAGGCGTACCCGATTCTTCTTCTTTCTTTTCCTCTTCTTCTTCTTCTCATCTCCATCAACCGACCAACGTCTCTCTGTCTTTGTTAGGGTTTCAAAATCGGAGAACCATCTCTCTGCCAGTGTTTGAATTATCTCCGATATTATCGAAATATCTCCGATGTTATCTTTATCTCCAGCTCAGCGATACCGATAACACTGGTAACGATACCGATAACGCTGGTAGTACAAAAAATTCCAGGTATTAGCCATGCATCGCTAAGTATCGCCAATGTATCAATATCGCTAATGTAATCGCCAATATTTTCAACTATGTAAATTCTAGGTGTCGCTTGTATTGCCAATGCATCAATATTGCCAATGTATCACCAATATTTTCGTCTATGTAAATTCTATGTAATGCTTGTATCATAAGTATATCGATGATATTTTAATAATATTGCCAATGTATTGATATCATCAAAATTTTGTTTATTAGAAAAAAAAAATTATTTCAAATTTTTTTTTCATGGGCACATGGTTCATGTAGTGTTCAATTTGTTGTTGATAATATTGATTATATCTCGATATTATCAATATCACAACACGTGCGATATTCAGACCACAATCTTTCGTTTCCTTTCCAATTGTTGATGATTTCTTAGTGAAATATCATGTATCGTTGATATTTTGCAATATCAATGGATGTTTGGATGGAGGGTTGGATGGTTAAATAGGCCGGATGGGATGGTTGGACTGATTTCTTACAACAACACATGCTTTTAAGGCCCTGTTAAATGTAAATTTGTTATGTATGCATTCTTTTTACAATAATTATTATTTATTTATTTATTTTTTTAAATTTCTAAAAATGCAAATATGTACATTTTAACATCTCTTGAAGTTTCGCAGAAAATTCCACTGGTTTTTCCCATGTTTCCCTGCATTTCCGGTTATCAACGATATTATCGATGATATCGATATTGTTTCCGTATCCCTGGCTAGCGAAACTTGTAACCATACCGATACTTCGAACACTGCTCTCTGCTAAGGTTTCGAGCACAAAGCCATGCGCATCTCTCCCTGCTAAGATTTCGAGCACAGAGCCTGCGCATCTCTCTCTCCATTTGAAATCGCAACGAAGTCCAAGAGCCCTCTCTCTCTCTCTCTCTTCATTCCAAAGAGGCTACGTGGCTCATTTCCACCCAAGTTTTTTTTTTTTTTTAAATAAAAGGTCCACGTACTGCGTGCTGCCTTGCTCTATGGGCCCCACTATGATGTATGTGTTTTATCCATGCCGTCCATCCATTTTGCCACATCATTTTAGGTCATGATCTAAAAAATTAGTCAGATCCAAATCTCAGGTGGACCACACCATAGGAAACAGTGGTTATATAATGCTCACCATTAAAATTTTCTTAGGGTCCACTGTAATGTTTATTTGCCATCTAACTGGTTAATTGGGTCACACTGACGTGGATGAAGGGAAAACACACGTGTCAGCTTAATCTAAAACTTTCGTAGCCCCTAATAAGTTTTTAATGGTAGTCATTGTTGTTTCTTATGGTGTGGTCCACTTGAGGTTTGGATCTACCTCATTTTGTCTCATGCCATAAAATGAGGTGGAAAAATGGATGGACGGCATGGATAAAATACATACATGATGGTGGGGCCCACATTCAAGGCCTCACCTAATTAGACTCGAATGGCATGGTGCAACACGCACCAACCTGGGTGGTGTGATGACGTGCCGAAGTTCCATGGCCCCACCATGATGCATGTGTTATATCCAATTGGTCCATCAATTTTTCCAGATCATTTAAGGGCATAAGCCCAAAATTGAAGTAGATCCAAAGATCAAGTGGACCACGCCACAAAAAAACAAGAAAAAACAAAAAACAATGGGTATTGTTCACCTACAATCGAAATCTTTTAGGGATCCCCAAGAAGTTCTGGATGAAGTAGATATTTGTGTTTTCCTTGCATCTAGGTTGGTGTGACCTTAAGAATAGGTTTGATGGCAAATAAACATCATGGTGGGCCCTAAGAAGGTTGCAACGATAGGCATTCTTATCCCCACTGCTTTTTGTGGTGTGGTCCACTTGAGCTTTGGATCTGCCTCATTTTTGGGCTCATGCCCTAAAATTATTTGGCAAAATGGATGGACGGGGTGGATATAACACATACATCACGGTGGGGCCCACAAAACTTTGACATTTGTGTGCTACACTTCACAATCCGAGTCCCACCTAATTCGGGCCCTTAAAAAATTGTACACAAGACATGTATTAACTTAGAATTTACCAATTAAATTATGGGACAGTAGTTGCTAAGTCATAATGCCAAAATCAAATTGTTTGAATAGTTTTAATTGTTAATTTGTGGACACTTGTTTTTTAAATAGGGCCATTTGATTTTTTCGTTATTCACTATCCAATAAATGTCCACCAATTCATAAGTGGGATAAGTGCCAATAAACTGCATGAATTTGAGGCTGATTTGGTGCATCGATTGGTCCGTTAAGTCAGCCCCAAATTGGCAACACCATCTACCCTGAATTTAATATTTTTTTAAAGAACTATTGGGAGAAATGATATCAAATTGTTTAGTATGTAAATTAGATAGTTAGAAAATTAAATATATGAGTTTTGCAGTCAAATTCAGGTTGTCTGGTTCATAAATTCATTAGATAGTCTGATACAACTTCTCACCAAAGAGTGGACCGTTACACACCATAAACATGTTCCAAATTATAAATGAATGCATATTTGGAATATTTAGAATATTTCGAATTTAATGAATATTTTTCCATAATTTTTTGACAAAAAAAAAAAAAATTGCACTGTTACACATCCCGTATCGGTCATTACGGCCGATACGGGGCGTATTTGTATCGGTAACAGTGGGCATCGTTACGCCCACCGATACTGCAACGGAACACCTTGGTGAGTTCGTGCTCAAAGATGGCTTTCTTTTTAAATGAGACAGATTTTGTATTCCCCGCATTTTCCTCTAGAATTTCCTTGTTTGGGAGCTTCATGCTGGAGGTATAGCTGACCATTTTGGTCGAGATAAGACCATCGTCCTAGTGGAGGATAGATTTTACTGGTCAAGTGTCAAGTGAGACATAGCCAAAATTTTAGGGTAATGTCAAACATGTCAACTGGCAAAACAGAATAAACAGAATACTGGATTGTACACGCCATTGCTAATGCCACATGCACCGCGGCAAGACACCAGTATGGATTTCATGCTTGGGCTTCTTAAGATAATTAAAAAGCACGATTCCATTTTCCTGATTGTGGACTGTTTCTCCAAAATGGCCCATTTTCTCCCGTGTTCAAAAACCTCAGATGCGTCCAGCATAGCCAAGATTTTCTTTGAGGGGGTGGTTCGATTACATGATTTGCTTAAACCATAATGTCTAACAGAGATGTCCGATTTACTAGTTATTTTGGAAGACATTATGACACATGATGGGCACAAGACTTCAGTTTTCATCTACCTACTATCCTCAAACTGATGGCTAAACTGAGGTTGTGAATCGAAGTCTCAGAAATCTGCTGTGATATTTAGTGGGTGAACACATTAAAACTTTGGACTTAGTCTTGCTTGTCGCCGAGTTTGCATATAACAGTTCAGTTAATAGGCCTATAGGTATGAATCCATTTGAGATTGTTAGTGGTTACAAACCTAGACTGCCCATAGATTTGTTACTTATGTCAGTCACTCAGAGGGCCTCAGAGTCAGCCGATGGATTTTCCCATCACATTCATGAGTTGCATACGGAGATTAGGGGGCAGATAAATGCTAGTAATGAACAATAAAATTTTTTAGCCGACTTATATTGTAGAATTCAAGAGTTTAATGAGGGTGATTATGTAATGGTTAGGATGAGGCCAGAATGGTTCCCGCAAGGTACCGTTAAGAAGTTACAAGTACACAACGCTGGACCATTTAAGATTTTAAAAAAGATTGGATCCAATGAGTATGTGATAGATCTTCCACCTCGCATGGGGATCAGTTCAATATTCAATGTGGAGGATCTAATGCCTCGTTCAAGCCATCTTGTAGACCCTAATTTTGTTCCAAACCATTGGCTAATTTCTGAATTTTGTTCCCAACCTACACCACCTATGCCCACTATACTGAGAAAAGAGAAGAAATTGAAGGAATTGTGGATGAGCAAATTGTTTCTATTCGAGATGGTGGATTTCAGAGGTAGTTGGTGAAGTGGAAGAACATACACCATCATCCGACTATACATGGTTAATGGAAACGGAGTTGTAAAGGCTAGATCTAGATTTGTTAGAAAGGCACAAGAGTTTTATCTCATCGGAGTCCAGCTCTTTTCAGTCGAGGAGAGTTGATGCAAACATCAAACCATTCAAAGTATATCAACATAGGAGCTGTGTTACCCGTGTCAATGTGGTTAGATAACGGGTACGGGTTGGGTCTTTAGAGGTTGAAGACCCTATACGTGTGTTCGTGATGTATGTAAGTTGCTTGGAGGAGATATTTGGACCGTTGGATTGCAATGATGGTGTGATCGAACGGTTGGATCATTGCGGTCCACCTTCATTGCACTATCATTGGGGCCCATCGGGCATCTTGGATTTGAGTTTATTTTATGTATATTTTATTTATTTGAGTTTTGAGATAGCGCGCGCATAATTTTTATGTGAAATTTTTTTTTGAAAATTTTTTAGTAGGGGTATTTTGGTCATTTAATGTAATTTTGAATTTACAAGGGTGTTTTGCCCTAAACCTCAAAGGTTGCTATATTATGTCTATGAAAAGAGAGATTTTGCTTCTTCAAGGTTGGACGATTCCGTCTTCGACATCCAGTGATTGGAAGAGGGTGTGAAGCCCAGGGAAGTGATTTCCCATCTTCTCATTCTCTCCTTCTTTCTTTTCTCAAGGTATTCTCTTCTTTAAAATTCTTTTCTTCATTTTTTTTTCTAAATTCTCTAGATCTAGAAGCCGATCCCTTTTCTTTTCAATCCAAATCATTAGATTTTGGAATATCTTGCCCCCCTCCCCCCCACATATACATATTTTGATCTTCTTCAAATCCCATCACCCAAGGCCTTAGATTTGAATTATAATAAAAGAACCATCCATTTTTTTTCTGAAATTTTCGGATTTCCCAATCCAGAAAATTCAAATTTCCTATTTATGATGGATGACCATGATGTATAATGGAATTTTTATCGTTAATGCTTGCATAAATCTGCCCCTTTTAAATTCCGCATTCATTTGAGGTTGGATTAGGCCGTCCTACACCAAATATTCAGCTCTTCCCACATTTCTTTTAAGTTTGGAATAGTATTCACCCAACAATTTAGATCCCTACTTGGAGTTTGAATATTTCTTCATATAAGTGATAAGTACTAGGCATATTTTTAACTCTTCGCCTTTGTTATCTATATATATAATATATATATATATATATATATATATATATATATATATTATATATATATTATATATATATACGGTTTAGGAATCTGTACCGAAATGAAACTTCAAAAACAATTAAAAAGAGAACAATCCAGTGTGTAGAAAAGAATTAGGAAACTTTTGCTACCAATTTGGATATGACCCTATTGTTTCTCCTTCCAAAAGAAAAATCCCAAATATAATAAAAAATTTCCTCCCCCATTTATCAAACGAAAGAATCGATATACTTTCCCAAAAACCTTCTCTAAACCAAAAACAAGATATTCCAAAAAGAAAACTTCCTCTAGTAAATGTTATAAATGTGGCCTTCCAGGCCATTATGCTAACAAATGTTTTAAAAATACTCCCAAAAGAAGAATTAGAGAAATTGCAGCAGAAATTCAGGCTGATGCTGACTCTGAAGCATCTTCTGATGAAAATCAGAACTGTCAGTGCAAATTCTCTTCTGAAGAAGAATCAAATGATTCTTCTACAATATCCAAACCAAATGTCATGGTCATCACTGCCAAAGACAAATTAATTCTTGAACTTATAAACCAAGTCCAAGACCCTGAAGAGAAAACCAAATATATAACTAAAGCTCTTGAAAATGCCATGAATCAAGATTTTCATCAAGAAAATTTTAAAGAAAAAACATTATTCCAAAAATCAGTTGCTACTACA